>CM076583.1:928856297-928910775 GCA_034641835.2 Pinus albicaulis
TAAAACACACACACAAATTGATAAGACAATGATAAGGAGATTACATTTCTCATAATATTACAATGTATTTTATCTACAATTTTCATGGGACTTGAGTGTTAGGTAAATCAAGTCAAATTTAAGGAGGGGATTGTTTGGGTAGTTAGGGTAAAATTGAATCAGCCCCTAAATGATGGGAATATCAAGTAAATTGTTCACAAGTTTGTGAAATAAAAAGAAAATATCCCACCATTGTAAGAAAATGCATAACCAATTCAAGAACACGACAAACAACACCACCTCCACTACAATCAAAATTAATCTTAACATTGCATATATACTATTTATTAACATTGCTTAAACATGTCATATAGATATGACATTGATATCACTTAGTGTCAATCCCAACCAAGACACTTTGCATGGTCTCTATAAAAATAATAGAAAAGGCCAAATGATGGATGGAATGAAAGGATTCAATAGGTATACCCACCATGATAACGGAATGGCTGTAATACACCTTAGTGAATAGTAAATATTTTAATCTAATTCTATTGAAATGACTTGGAAAAGGATGAGCCATGTTGAAGGTTTGAGTATGAATAAGTGATAAACATAAATGTGTATGTTTCTAAATTTAATTAATAAATAGTGTTTATGGTAGCCATAAAATTATGGGAAAAAGTGATAAATGAGAGTTTCATTTACAAGAAAGTTACGATGCAGTTATTATTTTCCCTAGAGATGAATAATATCAGTTGGGAAAATGGATAACTGAGAGTTTCACTTACCAGAAAGTTACAATACAATTATTATTTTCCTTACAGATGAATAATATCCATTGGGGAAAGGGATAAATGAGAGTTCCACTTACCAGAAAGTTACAATAGAGTTATTATTTTCCCTAGAGATGAATAATATCCGTCAGTAAAACGAATAAATGAGAGTTTCACTTACCAGAAAGTTACTAGTGATTATTTTCCCTAGAGATGAATAATATATGTTGGGAAAAGAGAATGAAGAAGGTGAGAGAGAAGAAAACCTGAGGCAACCTTGTGAAGTTGGTATCTGGTTGGTGGAGATCCAAGAGAGGAGAATGAAAATGTAAGCTTGTAACCCTAACATAAGATGTTGCTGAGGGAGGAAATATGTTGGAAAGTAAGAGATTCTTGAGTTACTTGGCCCGTGGAATCGAAGTTGAAGCTTGTGTGCTCAATTCTATCCTTGAGAATAGACTTGGTGGGGTCAAATAATGTCTAGAGCTGGACATGTTATGGTCAATATTCAAATAAAAATTCTATAAAGTGAAACTAGCCTAGGTGGTAGTGGAGCATTCTTTGTTTTCTGGTTAATAATGATGCATTCTTTTGTCAAATAATGGTATCCACACACATTTTCAAATAATGTTAACCTTTTCCTATTCAGGGGTCTACGTACATCACATTCAGTTCATATAATGGTTGATATTTTACTATTCGGGGGTCAACATACATCACATCCAGTTCAAATAGTCGTTACCTTTTTCATGTTTGGTTCTACATACATCACATCGAGTTTTTCTAACCATTCATATTCATCTAATGAATTAATTCATCTTAACTAATTAATTCATCTTAACCAATTGATTGAAAGCATTATTAAATTGTATGAAAAACGGTTCAATTTTATTAACCCTTCACTTTTCTATTTACACTTTTCAAATTGTGTTAAAGACTTTATAGAGAGGTAATTACATTCATTAAACATGTATTGTAATTTTAAATATAAATATTGAAATTGCTAATGAAGTTATGTTTTTAAAATTCATTAAATAAATTAATATATATATACTGTCATCAGTGTTCTTAAATTGGTAATCACTAGATTTAAGTGAAAATATTGAACTCATTCACATGTTTACATATATATATATATATATATATATATATATATATATATATATATATATATATATATCCATGACAATTATTTTGGGTAATTACTAGATTTATGAAAATATTGAACTTCTATCTAAAGTTTTGGTGTAAAAAAAATAACAGAAATTACTTAACAAATTGTTTACCTATTTTTACTAGATGAATGAGATAGACTAATGTTAAAATGTGTTAATTATTTCCATTTAGCTCATTGTCTTTAGTAGTTTAGGTATAATCTAAACTGTAATTGTTAGTTATACATATGTGAGATAAGATTAGCATATTTATTAATAATATTTTTGGTCTAATCATGTATCTTCATTTAATTCTAATTTAATCATTTCAAGTTGTAGATTGCTTGGCTGTTTTATTGTGTAAGTTAAAATAGAGTTAGGGAAATCCAAGAGAGCATAACTTATTAGAGCCATATATAAACAAAAAATATAAAGTTTGGAGCCAATAGACCTCATTTTTCTTCGGTGCATGTTGAGGTCATCTCGAGCATCAAGTTTGGAGCAAAAGTAAGAAAAATGTTATACTACACAACATGCAAAAGAAAAACCAATTTTTGAATTGTTCTCTCAAGCTTGTGGCATATATGAGACTTAGACTAGCAGAAGTAGCTATCATTATTAATGTGAGAGTTTCAATGTGCTAATTAATCCCAATTACTTCTAGTTATCTCATAGTTTGTAGTTTAGTAGAGT
This sequence comes from Pinus albicaulis, assembly GCA_034641835.2. Lineage (NCBI taxonomy): Eukaryota > Viridiplantae > Streptophyta > Pinopsida > Pinales > Pinaceae > Pinus > Pinus albicaulis. The sequence continues at coordinate 928,858,900 of CM076583.1, forward strand.
TTAAATTTAGGAACGGATTGGCCAAAAGGTATGAACTAAGATTAGCATATCTATTATCAAGATTTTCACTATTTAATCATGTATCTCTAAAATATTAATTCAATAATTTTAAGTTATAGAGTAGCAACTATGTTGTGCTATTTTGTGGTTTCCTCCATTTCTTCCTCTCAATAGATGATCTAAAAGGGATTAGTGGTTTCAATTTAAAAAACAAGAAAAATAAATCAGAGAAAAGTGAAGTGTATTCAATGTAGCATTAGCAAGAAATTATTTTTACTAAGGAAACCGAAGGAAGTAGACATCAATACTTCAATATTCTAACCAAAGAAATATTGTTATACTTGGAAATGCCACTTATTGTTACAATTGGGATTTAGCTAATGTGGTTAATTGAGTTAATTGAGTTGTAAAGATTTTCGATTTTCTTCAGAGTTCTAAATGGAGTGAGTTATTGTAAGAAAATTTATAATAAAAAATGAATTTTAAAATCGATTTTTCATTTTTTCTTTATTTTGTTTTTAGAAAATTTCAAAATTGAAGGCATTTCCAAAGTTACTGTAAAAGTTATTTGTGCAGCCCATAGTTATATACAACTCAAACAAAAATCATGCTTACTAAAAATAATTCAGTGATAATCACATCATAACTAATTTTTCAACCCATTTAGAATAAACAAGTGTGGTGTGGTTCATCATCACCACTGGTCCATCTTGTCCTAATGATAAACCACACTGGTTGGTTTGAAATGGGTAGGAAATAATTTATGATGTGATTTTTGCCCAAAAATTTCTTAGTAATCAAGTTATGGATCACAAAAGCCTAAGAATAATTTAGTTGATTTTCTAGAAATAATAATTAAAATGAATAAATTGTTCACATAGAAGAAATTGAGAAAAAGTATTTTTATGAGACAATTAATTCAAAATAATTATTGAAGAATGGGTTACCTATTTTTTACACAATTATGCATTAAAATGGACAATCCATTTTAAGTTTTAAAATACACACACACACACACACACACACATAATTAATTAGATATAAATGAATTGGTTGTGCCAAAAATAGATCAAAATTGCAAATTCTACCTTTTATCAAAGCATGATGGTTCAATTTCCTCTCTCAAATGGAATTAGTTTTTCTGTTATATTACATGCTTACATAAGGAAAGAAAAAAAACTTATTTAAGAAGAAGAAAAACTATATGAAAGGAAAGAAAGAAGAAATATTTAATAATATCTCACAAGAAGAAAAATGATGAATAATGGAAAAAATAAAACACACACACAAATTGATAAGACAATGATACGGAGATTACATTTCTCATAATATTACAATGTATTTTATCTACAAGTTTCATGGGACTTGAGTGTTAGGTAAATCAAGTCAAATTTAAGGAGGGGATTGTTTGGGTAGTTAGGGTAAAATTGAATCAGCCCCTAAATGATGTGAATATCAAGTAAATTGTTCACAAGTTTGTGAAATAAAAAGAAAATATCCCACCATTGTAAGAAAATGCATAACCAATTCAAGAACACGACAAACAACACCACCTCCACTACAATCAAAATTAATCTTAACATTGCATATATACTATTTATTAACATTGCTTAAACATGTCATATAGATATCACATTGATATCACTTAGTGTCAATCCCAAGAACCTTTGCATAAAGATATATAAAAATAATAGAAAAATGGGCTAGTGGATGGAATGAAGGATTCAATAGGTATACCCTGTGATAACGGAATGGCTATAATACTATTAGTGAATAGTAAATATTTTAATCTAATTCTATTGAAATGACTTGGAAAAGGATGAGCCATGTTGAAGGTTTGAGTATGAATAAGTGATAAACATAAATGTGTATGTTTCTAAATTTAATTAATAAATAGTGTTTATGGTAGCCATAAAATTATGGGAAAAAGTGATAAATGAGAGTTTCATTTACTAGAAAGTTACGATGCAGTTATTATTTTCCCTAGAGATGAATAATATCAGTTGGGAAAATGGATAACTGAGAGTTTCACTTACCAGAAAGTTACAATACAATTATTATTTTCCTTACAGATGAATAATATCCATTGGGGAAAGGGATAAATGAGAGTTTCACTTATTAGAAAGTTACAATAGAGTTATTATTTTCCCTAGAGATGAATAATATCCGCCAGTAAAAGGAATAAATGAGAGTTTCACTTACCAGAAAGTTACTAGTGATTATTTTCCCTAGAGATGAATAATATCTGTTGGGAAAAGGGAATGAAGAAGGTGAGAGAGAAGAAAACCTGAGGCAACCTTGTGAAGTTGGTATCTGGTTGGTGGAGATCCAAGAGAGGAGAATGAAAATGTAAGCTTGTAACCCTAAGATAAGACGCTGTTGAGGGAGGAAATATGTTGGAAAGTAAGAGATTCTTGAGTTAGTTGGCCCGTGGAATCGAAGCTGAAGCTTGTGTGCTCAATTCTATCCTTGAGAATAGACTTGGTGGGGTCAAATAATGTCTAGAGCTGGACATGTTATGGTCAATATTCAAATAAAAATTCTATAAAGTGAAACTGGCCTAGGTGGTAGTGGAGCATTCTTTGTTTCTTTTGTCAAATAATGGTATCCACACACATTTTCAAATAATGTTAACCTTTTCCTATTCAGGGGTCTACGTACATCACATTCAGTTCATATAATGGTTGATATTTTCCTATTCGGGGGTCAACATACATCACATCCAGTTCAAATACTCGTTAACTTTTTCATGTTTGGTTCTACATACATCACATCGAGTTTTTCTAACCATTCATATTCATCTAATGAATTAATTCATCTTAACTAATTAATTCATCTTAACCAATTGATTGAAAGCATTATTAAATTATATGAAAAACGGTTCAATTTTATTAACCCTTCACTTTTCTATTTACACTTTTCAAATTGTGTTCAAGACTTCATAGAGAGGTAATTAAATTCATTAAACATGTATTGTAATTTTAAATATAAATATTGAAATTGCTAATGAAGTTATGTTTTTTAAAATTCATTAAAATAAATTAATATATATATACTCAGTCATCAGATTACTCTTTTGGTAATCACTAGATTTAAGTGAAAATATTGAACTTCATTCACATGTTTTTGAGTGAAATATATATATATCCATGAGATAACTATTTTGGTAATTACTAGATTTAAGTGAAAATATTGAACTTTATCTTAAAGTTTTTAGGTGTAAAAAATTGAAGGTAGAAAATTATTTAACAATTGTTTACTGATTTTTATTAGATGAATGAGATAGAGTAATGTTAAAATGTGTTAATTATTTCCATTTAGCTCATTGTCTTTAGTAGTTTAGGTAGAATCTAAATTTAGGAATAGTTAGTTATACATATGTGAGATAAGATTAGCATATTTATTACTAATATTTTTGGGTCTACTTAATCATGTATCTTCACACAATTTAATTTAATCATTTCAAGTTGTAGATTAAGCTATTGTGTTATTGTGTAGTTGGTATTAGAGTTAGGGAAACTAAGAGTATATAACGTATTAGAGCCATATAAACAAAAAATATAAAGTTTGGAGCCAACAGACCTCGTTTCCTTCGAGCATGTTGAGGTCATCGAGCATCAAGTTTGGAGCAAAAGCAAGAAAAATGTTATACTACACAACATGCAAAAGAAAAACCAATTTTTGAATTGTTCTCAAGTATTGTAAGGCTATATGAGACTTAGACTAGCAGGAAGTAGCTATCATTATTAATGTGAGAGTTTCAATGTGCTAATTAATCCCAATTACTTCTAGTTATCTCATAGTTTGTAGTAGTTTAGTAGAGTTTAAATTTAGGAACGGATCGTCATGCATGTATGAACTAAGATTAGCATATCTATTATGAGCATTTTCAGCTCTATTTAATCATGTATCCTCTAAAATATTAATTCAATAATTTTGGGTTATAGAGTAGCAACTATGTTGTGCTATTTTGTGGTTTCCTCCTATTTCCCTTCCAATAGATGAACTAGAAGGATTAGTGGTTTCAATTTAAAAAAATAAGAAAAATAAACTGTAGAAAAGTAAAGTGTATTCAATGTAGCATTAGCAAGAAATTATTTTTTTACTAAGGAAACCAAGCAAAGGACATCAGTATTTCAATATTCTAACCAAAGAAATGTTGTTATACTTGGAAATGCCACTCTATTGTTACAATTGGGATTTAGCTAATGTGGTTAATTGAGTTAATTGAGTTGTAAAGATTTTTCGATTTTCTTCTAGAGTTCTAAATGGAGTGGTTGGTTGTAAGAAAATTTATAATAAAGAATGAATTTTAAAATCGATTTTTCATTTTTTCTTTATTTTGTTTTTAGAAAATTTCAAAATTGAAGGCATTTCCAAAGTTACTGTAAAAGGTATTTGTGCAGCCCATAGTTATATACAACTCAAAGAAAAATCATGCTTACTAAAAATAATTCAGTGATAATCACATCATAACTAATTTTTCAACCCATTTAGAATAAACAAGTGTGGTGTGGCTCATCATCACCACTGGTCCATCTTGTCCTAATGATAAACCACACTTGGTTGGTTTGAAATGGGTAGGAAATAATTTATGATGTGATTTTTGCCCCAAAATTTCTTAGTAATCAAGTTATGGATCACAAAAGCCTAAGAATAATTTAGTTGATTTTCTAGAAATAATAATTAAAATGAATAAATTGTTCACATAGAAGAAATTGAGAAAAGGTATTTGTATGAGACAAGTAATTCAAAATAATTATTGAAGAATGGGTTACCTATTTTTTACACAATTATGCATTAAAATGGACAATCCATTTTAAGTTTTAAAATACACACACACACACACACACACACACACACACACACACATATAATTAATTAGATATAAATGAATTGGTTGTGCCAAAAATAGATCAAAATTGCAAATTCTACCTTTTATCAAAGCATGATGGTTCAATTTCCTCTCTCAAATGGAATTAGTTTTTCTGTTATATTACATGCTTACATAAGGAAAGAAAAAAAACTTATTTAGAAGAAGAAAAACTATATGAAAGGAAAGAAAGAAGAAATGTTTGTGTGTCTCACCAAGAAGAAAAATGATGAATAATGGAAAAATAAAACACACACACAAATTGATAAGACAATGATAAGGAGATTACATTTCTCATAATATTTCAATGTATTTTATCTACAAGTTTCATGGGACTTGAGTGTTAGGTAAATCAAGTCAAATTTAAGGAGGGGATTGTTTGGGTAGTTAGGGTAAAATTGAATCAGCCCCTAAATGATGTGAATATCAAGTAAATTGTTCACAAGTTTGTGAAATAAAAAGAAAATATCCCACCATTGTAAGAAAATGCATAACCAATTCAAGAACACGACAAACAACACCACCTCCACTACAATCAAAATTAATCTTAACATTGCTTAAACATGTCATATAGATATGACATTGATATCACTTAGTGTCAATCCCAACCAAGACACTTTGCATGGTCTCTATAAAAATAATAGAAAAGGCCAAATGATGGATGGAATGAAAGGATTCAATAGGTATACCCACCATGATAACGGAATGGCTGTAATACACCTTAGTAAATAGTAAATATTTTAATCTAATTCTATTGAAATGACTTGGAAAAGGATGAGCCATGTTGAAGGTTTGAGTATGAATAAGTGATAAACATAAATGTGTATGTTTCTAAATTTAATTAATAAATAGTGTTTATGGTAGCCATAAAATTATGGGAAAAAGTGATAAATGAGAGTTTCATTTACTAGAAAGTTAGGATGCAGTTATTATTTTCCCTAGAGATGAATAATATCAGTTGGGAAAATGGATAACTGAGAGTTTCACTTACCAGAAAGTTACAATACAATTATTATTTTCCCTAGAGATGAATAATATCCGTGAGTAAAAGGAATAAATGAGAGTTTCACTTACTAGAAAGTTACTAGTGATTATTTTCCCTAGAGATGAATAATATCTGTTGGGAAAAGAGAACGAAGAAGGTGAGAGAGAAGAAAACTTGAGGCAACCTTGTGAAATTGGTATCTGGTTGGTGGAGATCCAAGAGAGGAGAATGAAAATGTAAGCTTGTAACCCTAAGATAAGACGCTGTTGAGGGAGGAAATATGTTGGAAAGTAAGAGATTCTTGAGTTAGTTGGCCCGTGGAATCGAATCTGAAGCTTGTGTGCTCAATTCTATCCTTAAGAATAGACTTGGTGGGGTCAAATAATGTCTAGAGCTGGACATGTTATGGTCAATATTCAAATAAAAATTCTATAAAATGAAACTGGCCTAGGTGGTAGTGGAGCATTCTTTGTTTTCTGGTGAATAATGATGCATTCTTTTGTCAAATAATGGTATCCACACACATTTTCAAATAATGTTAACCTTTTCCTATTCAGGGGTCTACGTACATCACATTCAGTTCATATAATGGTTGATATTTTCCTATTCGGGGGTCAACATACATCACATCCAGTTCAAATACTCGTTAACTTTTTCATGTTTGGTTCTACATACATCACATCGAGTTTTTCTAACCATTTATATTCATCTAATGAATTAATTCATCTTAACTAATTAATTCATCTTAACCAATTGATTGAAAGCGTTATTAAATTATATGAAAAACGGTTCAATTTTATTAACCCTTCACTTTTCTATTTACACTTTTCAAATTGTGTTAAAGACTTTATAGAGAGGTAATTACATTCATTAAACATGTATTGTAATTTTAAATATAAATATTGAAATTGCTAATGAAGTTATGTTTTTTAAAATTCATTAAAATAAATTAATATATATATACTCAGTCATCAGATTACTCTTTTGGTAATCACTAGATTTAAGTGAAAATATTGAACTTCATTCACATGTTTTTGGGTTATATATATATATATATATATATATATATCCATGAGATAATTATTTTGGTAATTACTAGATTTAAGTGAAAATATTGAACTTTATCTTAAAGTTTTTGGGTGTAAAAAATTGAAGGTAGAAAATTATTTAACAATTGTTTACTGATTTTTATTAGATGAATGAGATAGAGTAATGTTAAAATGTGTTAATTATTTCCATTTAGCTCATTGTCTTTAGTAGTTTAGGTATAATCTAAATTTAGGAATAGTTAGTTATACATATGTGAGATAAGATTAGCATATTTATTACTAATATTTTTGGGTCTACTTAATCATGTATCTTCACAGAATTTAATTTAATCATTTCGTCGTAGATTAAGCTATTGTGTTATTGTGTAGTTTGTATTAGAGTTAGGAAACTAAGAGTACATAAACATATTGTGAGCTATATAAACAAAAATATAAAGTTCGACAACAGACCTCGTTTCCTTCGAGCATGTTGAGGTCATCGAGCATCAAGTTTTACAAAAGCAAGAAAAAAATGTTATACTACACAACATGCAAAAGCAAAACCAATTTTTGAATTAGTTCTCAAGCATTGCATATTGTATGAGACTTAGACTATAAAGGTGAAGAACAATGTCATTAATGGGAGCGTTTTAACAAAAATTAATCCCAATTACTTCTAGTTATCTCATAGTTTGTAGTAGTTTAGTAGAGTTTAAATTTAGGAACGGATCGTCATGCATGTATGAACTAAGATTAGCATATCTATTATCAGCATTTTCAGCTCTATTTAATCATGTATCCTCTAAAATATTAATTCAATAATTTTGGGTTATAGAGTAGCAACTATGTTGTGCTATTTTGTGGTTTCCTCCTATTTCCCTTCCAATAGATGAACTAGAAGGATTAGTGGTTTCAATTTAAAAAAACAAGAAAAATAAACTGTAGAAAAGTAAAGTGTATTCAATGTAGCATTAGCAAGAAATTATTTTTTTACTAAGGAAACCAAGCAAAGGACATCAGTATTTCAATATTCTAACCAAAGAAATGTTGTTATACTTGGAAATGCCACTCTATTGTTACAATTGGGATTTAGCTAATGTGGTTAATTGATTTAATTGAGTTGTAAAGATTTTTTGATTTTCTTCTAGAGTTCTAAATGGAGTGGTTGGTTGTAAGAAAATTTATAATAAAGAATGAATTTTGAAATCAAATTGCATTTCCAAAGTTACTGTAAAAGATATTTGTGCAGCCCATAGTTATATACAACTCAAAGAAAAATCATGCTTACTAAAAAAAAATTTAGTGATAATCACATCATAACTAATTTTTCAACCCATTTAGAATAAAAAAGTGTGGTGTGGTTCATCATCACCACTGGTCCAACTTGTCCTGATGATAAACTACACTGGTTGGTTTGAAATGGGTAGGAAATAATTTATCATGTGATTTTTGCCCAAAAATTTCTTAGTAATCAAGTTATGGATCAGAAAAGCCTAAGAATAATTTAGTTGATTTTCTAGAAATAATAATTAAAATGAATAAATTGTTCACATAGAATAAATTGAGAAAAGGTATTTGTATGAGATAAGTAATTCAAAATAATTCTTGAAGAATGGGTTACCTATTTTTTACACAATTATACATTAAAATGGACCCCATTTTAAGTTTTAAAATAAACACACACACACACACAGATATACATATAATGAATTAGATATAAATGAATTGTTTGTGCCAAAAATAGATCAAAATTGCAAATTCTACCTTTTATCAAGGCATGATGGTTCAATTGCCTCTCTCAAATGGAATTAGTTTTTCTGTTATATTACATGCTTACATAAGGAAACAAAAAAAAGCTTATTTAAGAAGAAGAAAAACTATATGAAAGGAAATAAAGAAGAAATATTTAATAATATCTCAAAAGAAGAAAAATGACGAATAATGGAAAAAATAAAACACACAAACAAATTGATAAGACAATGATAAGGAGATTACATTTCTCATAATATTCCAACGTATTTTATCTACAAGTTTCATGGGACTTGAGTGTTAGGTAAATCAAGTCAAATTTAAGGAGGGGATTGTTAGGGTAGTTAGGGTAAAATTGAATCAGCCCCTAAATGATGTGAATATCGAGTAAATTGTTCACAAGTTTGTGAAATAGCAAGAAAATATCCTGCCATTGTAAGAAAATGCACAACCAATTCAAGAACACAACAAACAACACCACCTCAACTACAATCAAAATTAATCTTAACATTGCATATATACTATTTATTAACATTTCTTAAACATGTCATATAGATATCACATTGATATCACTTAGGCGTCAATCCCAACCAAGACACTTTGCATGGTCTCTATAACTAGCAATTGCACCCGATGTTGCAAAGGAAACGTCGTAAGGCAATAGGTGCAGGACAGAGCAACATTAAATTTTTACTCTTCCATGATGACATTGAATGTGTTAGCAAATGTTTCCAAAGGGTGTAAGTACAATTTTATATCTTAGTTAAAGAGGGGGTTCTCAAGAATTTTATGTAATTGCATCATTGACATGACAAGAGTATCCATAGTATCTACTTAAAATATAATAAAATTTAGAAAATTCAAAATGATTTATAAAGTTCTGCTCAAGCTAGTTAATATCATTGCATGTAACTGCATCATTGACATGACAGGAGTATCCATAGTATCTAATTAAAATATAATAAAATTTAGAAAATTCAAAATGATTTATAAAGTTTTGCTCAAGCTAGTCAATATCTTGTGATATGTATGATGGTCAAAGGTGTAAAAGGTGCACATAAGTGAGTGGTTTCTTTTTGGTTATCTAGTGTAGTTTCCAAAGAATGCAAAGTAGAGATGGAAAATATCTCTATCCTTAGAAATTATTGACTAGAAGACCCTGATTTGGCTTTTGGTTAAACATAAATAGAAAGAGGTAAGTTAGGCAGTTTTAAGTGGAGTTAAAAGTTCCATGAGGCGTAAATTAGATGGTAACTACTTCAACAAAAAAGTTTCCAATTTTCAATAATTATGTCCATATTTAAAAGACAACTCCATATTTAAAAGACATCATGTCATCTCATTGCTATAATTTCACTTTTTTGGTAAAACACTGCCCAAAGGCCTCTTGCTCAATGTTGTGAAGAGATTTATTATGGAGGAACACTGGAACTTTGAAGTTCATTTCAATAATCCTTGTTATGCTAAGTCTAACAATTAGTTCGACAATGAGAAAATTGTAAAGGGTTGGCTACTTCTTACACGTTCAAAATGCAAAGGGATATAGATGTTATTAGCATTGCAAAGCATTGAACAAAATGAAATCAGTAGAAGAAACTATGCTCTCAAAAAGAGTGAACCTACATGATCAATATAATGCTATGTGCCAAAATATTGGTAACATTTCATATGAGGAATCATTTAATATAGAATAATTGGCTCATTATGTTAAGGAAAATATTTAGGTGAGGAGATGATTTTCGGGTGCTTGAAAATAGAGAGATCTTCTACTCAAATATAAAGTATTATTTTTAGGTTCCATGCATTGAATTCAAATACAACATTTTACAGGATGAGTATGAAGAAAGTGGTAGGCTAGGCAGTTTGAAGTGGAGCTACAAGTTCCATGTTGCCTACATTTGGCAGTAGCTACTTCAAAAAATAAGTATCCAATTTGGAATAATTTTATCCATATCTAAAAGACATTGTGTCATATCATTGCTGGAAAATCACTTACATTAGTCTTGGATATTTGGTGAAACATTGCCCAAAGGCCTCCTGCCCAATGTTGTGAAGAGATTTATTGTAAAGGAAGAGGAGAAATCGAAGTTAATTTAGATAATCCTCGTTATGCTAAGTTTGAAGATGAGGTCCACCATGAGAAAATTGTAAAGTGAAGTCTCAGATATGGTCATATTGGTGGGCTTTCAAGAATTTTTGAATAGGATATTTTTCTATGGTTTCCAATTAAGGGTATCCATGTTGCCATTCTCAATAGTAGATTCATTTATTTTGATGTTGGAAAGTTATCACTTTCTCTGTTTGAGAACCCTCCCCGCTGTAAAAAAAAGTGGCATACAAGTTGCACCTTAACTGATGGGAGGGAAGATCACCTCAAAGATGCTATCCAAGACCATATTAGGAAAATTCTAATATGAGAGTGACAAACATGCAAGGAAACAAGTTGCACCTTAACTGATGGGAGGGAATATCACCTCAAAGATGTTATCCAAGACCATATTAGGCAAATTCTAATATGACAGTGACAACCATGCAAGGAAATCCATTCGGTACTATAAGAACTATGTTGGGTGTTTGGATAGCTCTTTGAAGAAGAAGAATAAAGTTTCATTTAAAAAAAAAATGGATCTCCTAATGATGATTTTGTAGCTCCACTCTACAAATTTGTATATAAAGTACACTGGACATGGATTTTGTATGCATTTCAAGGTTAAAGAAAAAAAAACTTAAATGTTGAGCAATCATCGATATGGGGAAGTGGGTCCCTTGTCCTATAAAGGAGGGGGTCTCATACACCAATTTCGTATTTAGCTTGTCTATGATCTTAAAAGTATTCAAAGTGAATTAAATCACATCTAATATGGAAGAGTAGTAAATAAGAAACATGTTGGATTAACTATAGGATTATTTTATGAAGTTTTATGTAGAAAATGAGTATGAAGAAAGAGGTAGGCTAGGGAGTTTGAAGTGGAGTTACAAGTGCCATGATGACTACATTTGGTAGTAGCTAATTCAAAAAAAAAGTATCCAATTTGCAATAATTTTATCCATATCTAAATGACATTGTGCCATCTCATTGCAGGAAAATCACTTACATTAGTCTTGGTTATTTGGTAAAAAATTGCCCAAAGGCCTCCTGCCCAATGTTGTGAAGAGATTTATTGTGAAGGAATGGGAGAAATTCGAAGTCATTTAGATAATCCTTGTTATGCTAAGTTTGAAGATCAGGTCCACCATGAGAAATTGTAAATGGTAGTCTCAGATATGGTCATATTGGTGGGTTTTCAAGCATTTTTTCATTGGATATTTTTCTACATTTTCCAATTATGGGTACAGTTTCCAATTAAGGGTATCCATTTCGGCATTCTCAATAGTAGATTCATCTATTTTGATGTTGGTAATTTATCACTTTCTCTGTTTGAGAACCCTCCCCGTTGTAAAAAAAAATGGAATACAAGTTGCACCTTAAATGATGGGAGAGAAGATCACCTCAAAGATGCTATCCAAGCCCCTATTAGGAAAATTCTAATATGAGAGTGAAAATCCATATCTAAAAGACATTTTGTCATCTCATTGCTGGAAAATCACTTACATTAGTCTTGGTTATTTGGTAGAACACTGCCCAAAGGCCTCCTGCCCAATGTTGTGAAGATATTTGTTTTGAAGGAATATGAGAAATTAGAAGTTCATTTAGATAATCCATGTTATGCTCAGTTTGAAGATCAGGTCCACCATGAGAAAATTGTAAAGGGTAGTATATAATATGGTCATATTGGTGGGCTTTCAAGCGTTTCTGCATAGAATAATTTTTTTACAGTTTCCAATTAAGGGTATTCATGTGGGCATTCTCAATAGTAGATTCATCTATTTTGATGTTGGAAAGTTATCACTCTCTGTTGAGAACCCTCCCGATGTAAAAAAAAATGGAATACAAGCTGCACCTTAATTAATTGGAGGGAATATCACCTCAAAGACGCTATCCAAGACCATATTAAGAAAATTCTAATATGAGAGTGACAATCATGGGTGTTTAGATAACTCTTTGAAGAATAAGAAAAATGTTTTGTTTAAAAGAAAAATTGATCGATGTTGGAGAGTTATCACTTTCTCTATTTCATTTCCATCCCCCCTGTAAAAAAAGTGGCATACAAGTTGCACCTTAACTGATGGGAGGGAATATTACCTCAAATATTCTATTATCACTTTCTCTATTTCATTTCTCTCGCCGCTGTAAAAAAAAGTGGCATACAAGCTGCACCTTAACAAATGGGAGGGGATATTGCCTCAAATATTCTATCCAAGACGATATTAGGAAAATTCTAATATGAGAGTGACAATAATGCAAGGAAATCCATTCGGTACTATAAGAACTATGTTGGGTTTTTGGATAGCTCTTAGAAGAAGAAGAGAAAATTTTTATAAAAAACAAATTGATCTCCTAATGATAATTTTGTAGCTCCACTCTGAAATTTTTTATAGAAAGTAAATTGGAAATGCATAAGGTTCAAGAAAAGAAAAAGAAAAATAAAATGTGAGCAGTCATCGATACGGGGAAGTGGGTCCCTTGTCCCACAAAGGAGGGGGTATCATACACCAATGTGATATTTGGCTTGGCTATGATCTTAAAATTATTCAAAGTAAATTAAATCACATGTAATATGGAAGAGTAGTAAATAAGAAACATGTTGGATTAACTATAATATTATTTTATGAGGTTTTATGTAAAAAATGAGTGTGAAGAAAGAGGTAGGCTAGGCAATTTGAAGTGGAGTTGCAGGTGCAATGTTGTGAAGAGATTTATTGTGCAGGAACAAGAGAAATTCGAAGTTCATTTAGATAATCCTTGCTATGCTAAGTTTGAAGATCAGGTCCACCATGAGAAAATTGTAAAGGGTAGTATATAATATGGTCATATTGGTGCGCTTTCAAGCGTTCCTACATAGGATAATTTTTTTATAGTTTCCAATTAAGGGTATCCATGTCGACATTCTCAATAGTAGATTCATCTATTTTGATGTTGGAAAGTTATCACTCTCTGTTTGAGAACCCTCCCGCTGTAAAAAAAAATGGAATACAAGCTGCACCTTAACTAATTGGAGGGAATATCACCTCAAAGATGCTATCCAAGACCATTAGCAAACTTGAAGAGGAGAGTGAAAATAATGCAAGGAAACTAATCAGATTATGAAAAACCTATGTTAGAAGTTTGGATAGTTAAATGAAGAAGAAGAACAAGTTTTCTTAATATAGAAGAGTAGTAAATAAGAAACATGTTGGATTAACTATAAGATTATTTTATGAAGTTTTATGTAGAAAATGAGTATGAATAAAGAGGTAGGCTAGGGAGTTTGAAGTGGAGTTACGAGTGCCATGATGACTACATTTGGTAGTAGCTACTTCAAAAAACAAGTATCCTATTTGCAATAATTTTATCGATAACTAAAATACATTATGTCATCTCATTGCTGGAAAATCACTTACATTAGTCTTGTCTATTTGGTAAAACAATTACATTAGTATTGTCTATTTGGTAAAACAAAACACTGTCCAAATGCCTCTTGCCCAATGTTGTGAAGAGCTTTATCAGAGTTTTATTGTGAAGGTACAGGAGAAATTCGAAGTTGATTTAGGTAATCCTTGCCATGCTAAGTTTTAAGATCGGGTCCACCATGAGAAAATTGTAAAGGGTAGTCTCAAATATGGTCATATTGGTGGGCTTTCAAGCATTTTGCATAAGATATTTTTCTACGGTTTCCAATTATGTCGGCATTCTCAATGGTAGATTCATCTATTTTGATGTTGGAAAGTTATCACTTTCTCTACTTGAGAACCGTCTTTGCACCCTCCTCGTTATAAAAAAATGTGGCATACAAGTTGCACCTTTACTGATGGGAGAGAAGATCACCTCAAAGATGCCATCCAAGACCATATTAGGCAAATTCTAATATGAGAGTGAAAATCATGCAAGGAAATCAATTCAGTACTATAAGAGCTATGTTGAGTTTTTGGATAGCTCTTTGAAGAAGAAGAACAAAGTTTTGTTTAAAAAAACATTAATCTCCTAATGATGATTCAAATTTTTATAGAAAGTAAATTGGACATGGATTTTGTATGCCATTCAAGGTTAAAGAAAAAAAAAAAAATCAAATGTTCTATGGGGATGTGGGTCCCTTGTCCCACAAACAAGGGGGTCTCACACAACAATTTGGTATTTGTCTTGGCTATGATCTTAAAAGTATTCAAAGTAAAGAAATTAAATCATATATAATATGGAAGAGTATGAAATAAGAAACATGTTGGATTAACTAAAGGATTATTTTATGAAGTTTTATGTAGAAAATGATAGAATAAATATTGGATTATTTTATAAAATAATTTTTACTTAAATATATAGAAAATGATGGAAGATAGAATATGATGTAATAATAGTCATTATATTTTATTAATTTTTCTAACATTTTATATAGTAATATAAGGGTTTTATTATTATGATTTTGTAAAGCAAGTTTTTCCTTAAAACAAAAGAGAAGGAATGATTTAATATAAATATTAGAATTTAGATTTTTAAAATTCTAATCAAAACTTTATACTTATTTTATAAATTAATTAAAATCAAAATGTAAAATAAAAATAATTAGAAAATTAAAATATAATAAAATTTAGAAATATCATGTGATATCTGCACATAAGTGAGTGGTTTGTTCTCACCTAGATTTAATAAAATATGATGTAATAATAGTCATTATATTTTATTAATTTTTCTAACATTTTATATAGTAATATAACGGTTTTATTATTATTATTTTGTAAGGTATGTTTTTCCTTAAAACAAAAGAGAAGAAATGATTTAATATGAATATTAGAATTTAGATTTTTAAAATTCTAATCAAAACTTTATATTTATTTTGTAAATTAATTAAAATAAAAATGTAAAATAAAAATAATTAGAAAATTAAAATCTAATTAAAATATAATAAAATTTAGAAAATTCAAAATGATTTATAAAGTTCTGCTCAAGCTAGTCAATATCATGTGATAGCTAGGAATGTCAAAAGTGTAAAAGGTGCACATAAGTGAGTGGTTTGTTCTCGGGTAAATGTAAAAGGTGCATATAAGTGAGTGGTTTGTTCTCAAGTAGATTTATAATTAATATTTTTTTTCATTAATATTTAATTAATATCTTTTTTGAAAATAAAAAAGCTGATATTCATATTATGAATATGAAAACTAGTAAGACAACGTAAAACAAGTACAGTTAGCTATAAAGATAATAAAAAAAACCTCTCTTATCAAAAAAGTTACATCAACAATCCTAATAAACATAAAAATTAACTAACTAAAAATGCAAAGCCTAAATAAGAAAGAAAAGCATTACATCAACCTTCCTAATAAATAGAAAAACAAACTATCTAAAATTTTGGAGCCAAAATTTAAAGAAAAACCGAACAACAATCCCAAATGGAATGACGTCCTCATCATCCATACTGGCACAGTTTTGTACAAAACAGTGATGTATAAATCCCACTAATAATGCCTGCCCTACCTTTAAGGTAATAATTCCTCTCTTACCTATAAACAATGCCTTTTCTTTTACACATAAATCATTTTAATAAAGGCAATGTTAGCTGAATTTTCAAGATGGATAAAGATTATTCCATACGCTATTGGCTTCGTAATCTTTCAATTATATAACCACACTGTCAATGCTGGAATTTCGAAAATGAAGCTGGCTTAAAAATTCTGAAAATTATGGACCATTTACAACTTACACATACTTTAAGCAATCACGGATTTTCAAGAATGGCCCAAGTTAAAAAAATTAATAATAGCAAGATTGTTGACCAATTTTTCAAACACAGGCCCGCTAAGTGCTAAACGGAACACTGTGTATAGAATTCAAGAAGATCATCATAGACATCGCATCATCGATGGAAATCGTACAATTTAGTGAACTGTCATCTTGAAATATTTGCTAAAAGATACAAATAACAAAATAGACATTCAAACCGAAAATGTAACCACATAAATTCAAAAGGCATATTTCATATTTATCCTGTGCCTAGTTGCTAGTTGTATTCAAGTCGAAAGCCGATTGCGAAATTGCATAACAACGATGCACAGATTTATACATTTAAAAAATAGAGTATAAAATAAACAAACAACCTTAGATTATCATCCAGCAACATAAAATAAAATAGGACCTATCCAAGACTCTGTTCTTTAATTTTTCCAACATATACGTATTATACTACCTAATGTTGCGTGCTAAACGCCCTGCACTCTTTAATTTCGCGATCTCAACCTTATATCGAAGTGTGGCAAGCAGCATCAGCATTCTGCTTTGAGTAACTCTGACAGGCCCGCTTGGTAACGATTTGCGCGCTACCAAGTATTTTCTCTGATTAGAATGTTTTGGCTTGCTCTCTAGAGCTACGTGCTCTTGGGTGAAAAGAAAATGGGCGAAAGAAGAGGATGTCGTGTCAAACACAACAATAGTTACATATGAACTTTTTCCAGAAGAGTTAGTTAGTTAGTTATAATTATATAGCGGCTGAAATTTTCTAATAGTCTAACATATAAGATCAATGGCACACAAATTGACACGGTGATAGTTTGGAAAGTTGTTTTCAAAAAATAACACCTTACAACGTAAAAATAATAAAAAATGCCAAATTATGGATGGAATGAAAGGATTCAATAGGTATACCCACCATGATAAGGGAATGGGTGTAATACACCTTAGTGAATAGTAAATATTTTAGTCTAATTCTATTGAAATGACTTGGAAAAGGATGAGCCATGTTGAAGGTTTGAGTATGGATAAGTGATAAACATAAATGTGTATGTTTTTAAATTTAATTAATAAATAGTGTTTATGGTAGCCATAAAATTATGGGAAAAAGTGATAAATGAGAGTTTCATTTACCATAAAGTTAAAATGCAGTTATTATTTTCCCTAGAGATGAATAATATCGACTGGGAAAAGGGATAAATGAGAGTTTCACTTACTGGAAAGTTACAATACAGTTATTATTTTCCTTAGAGATGAATAATATCCATTGGGAAAGGGGATAAATGAGAGTTCCACTTACCAGAAAGTTACAATACAGTCATTATTTTCCCTAGAGATGAATAATATGTGTGAGTAAAAGGAATAAATGAGAGTTTCACTTACTAGAACAATACAGTTATTATTTTCCTTAGAGATGAATAATATCTGTTGGGAAAAGGGATAAATGAGAGTTCCACTTACCATAAAGTTACAATACAATTATTATTTTCCCTAGAGATGATAACATCCATCAGTAAAAGGAATAAATGAGAGTTTCACTTGCCAGAAAGTTACAATACAGTGATTATTTTCCCTAGAGATGAATAATATCTGTTGGGAAAAGAGAACGAAGAAGGTGAGAGAGAAGAAAACCTGAGGCAACCTTGTGAAGTTGGTACCTGGTTGGTGGAGATCCAAGAGAGGAGAATGAAAATGTAAGCTTGTAACCCTAATATAGGACGTTGTTGAGGGAGGAAATACGTTGGAAAGTAAGAGATTCTGGAGTTGGTTGGCCAGTGGAATCCAAGCTGAAGCTTGTGTGCTCAATTCTATCCTTGAGAATAGACTTGGTGGGGTCAAATAATGTCTAGAGTTGGACATGTTATGGTCACTATTCAAATAACAATTCTATAAAGTGAACTGGTCTAGGTGGTAGTGGAGGACTCCTTTCCTAGTAATTTTTTGGATGGTTCAAACAGATAAGCAAAGATAAGTATTTGATTTTTTATCTATAGTAAATTATATGTGTGAGTAACCCTATCTGTCCTTTCAAGTATGGTTTTTTTTTTAACTTGAAATTTTGTGTAAAGATGCTAAGTGAAATTTTCATTTCCTAAAAATAATTAAAAACCAATAAATTAAGTTAGTTTCAGGCCAAATTGGTTAGCCAATATCCCATAAATAGTCTCGAATTCAGTACAATGGGGCTGTAATAAATGAGTAGGTCTGAGGGAATAATGGGGCTGGAATAAATGAGTGAGCCTGAGAGAATACTGGGGCTGGAATAGATGAGTGAGCCCGAGGGAATAGGTATAGCTAAAAAAAAATTCTAGACCAAAAAAAACATTTAAAAAAACAAACAATAACAAACTACAACATTACGAGCTGACCTTATACATATAACAAATGTTAGTTGTATATAGAAACTATTACCATTATTATTCTTATTATTCGAATAAAAAGAAAAAGAAAACATTTTCCTTTCAAAATTTCCATATTTCCATGTGTGGTGTTGAAACATTTATGTGATAGTTCATAAGGACTCGTGCATAAAACCCTAAATAAGGTAGCAATATATAACATATTTATCATAAAATAATTTAAATAACAATAGAAAAACTGGCAATTAGTTATACATTGAGTGTCCGAGAGAGGAGATGACGAAGGACTTTGAAACCCAAACTCTCCATTTCTAAATCTTAAAAAAAGAATCGATAGCATAGAGGTAGCTACAAGCAAGAAAATCTTTCAAGTGAATATACAAATCTGTTCACATTATGGAGGAGCCCACGATTGTTTCATATCTGAATAAACTGCGGAAAGAAATTTAATACCCACAATTCCTAAGGGTAAGCAAATATAAAGTCATACCATACCAATATTACTATTGTACGCAAATGAAACTAAACATCTTCAGAAAGATAAATTTTACAAACAAATACCATTCAAAAGCCAAAAGTCACACTAAGATATTTGGGGCCAGAAGCCATGAAGGATTCACTTTCAGACTATTGTAAATATAAATTAAAAATCAATCATCGTTTTGAACCTCAAGGGTTTATAATACACATTTATGTTTGACAGGAAATAAATATTTTTCCCCAATTCACAGCTAAGGTCGCATGACCAAATCTTAAAAATTGCCTAATTAGCTATAAACAAATGACCCACGACTTTCAAGGTCAACCGTTGAACCAAACCCTATGCAGGCAAGTAATAAACCCTCAAGGACTTGAAGGAAAAAAATTAAATAAAGGTACCCTTGTGAGAACATGTAGGCCTTATAAAATTGAATTTTTTTTAAGACAGAAAAAAGTCTGGCGTATATTATGTGCGAGTTCAAAATTAGAAGCTTAAAATTTCCACAACTGTCATTAGACATGGAATCGTCCCCCAAAATCTAGAAACGAAAAATATCATTCTATCCAATGAAAAACCCTTCCATTCGTAGATGAAAGAAAAACGACATCCCTATGAAAAACTGTCGAAACAAAAGAAAATCCCACAAGTACCTGTAACCCGCACTTTTCTCAATCAAAATAGAATCATACAAAGTTCTGTAAGTAGTCACTTCGAAAATAGTTTGTTGATCAACACAAAAAAAAAACCAATCCCAACAAGTGGACAGACAGAACACATTTGAAAAAGTTGGAAAAGAAGGCAGCAAGAACAGAGATCAGATAAAATTTACCGAGCCAATAGCACCAGGTCCGTCAGAGTCCATCAGTTCATAATTCATAACCCCAAAAACCCCTCAGTCCCTGTTCTAAAAGTATGTCCTCCTGAGCATTTTTTTCCCTAAATATGTGCTGGAACTTAAGTTCATTGAAATAATTCTTCACCAACTTGATGCGCTCCAACCAAGAAGTCAAATTTCTTGGAGAGAAGTTTGATCCCTTGTTAAGATGTTCGATCAGAACCTTCGAATCCCCATACACCCAGAGGTCTTCAATGCTCAATTGTGATGCAAACCATAGTAAACCCCACTGTGCAAGAACTTCCGCCCTCGTGTTAGTCCCATCTCCCCCATTCCAATAGATATTATAGTGGCATAGAGGCGAAATCCTCAACCAAACTCCGCACCCGCACCTAGAGTGTTGTGAAGCACCATCAAAAAATCCAGCAAGATAATGAATTTAAATTGGCCTCATGTGCTTGGAGAGGTCATCCAGAGGCTTCTAAGGAATTGTAATCATTTCCTAGTATTTAATGATTTGTTGGACAGTCCCCTTTGGACTGCTACCGATCTCATCAAATATCCATCTATTCCAACTAGTCCAGATGAACCAGTGGAACAAAACCAGAACACTTCTCAGATTTTTACTTCTCTTAAGACCCCAACAAATGAAATCAAAGGTGTTCTCCAAAATTTGAATGTTTTTCCTGAAAAATTTGCAAATTCCCTGTAATACATTTTTAGTGAAAGGGAAACTATAAAAAAGATGTTGGTTGTCTTCACCCGCATTCATACAGAGTCTGCACACACTAGGGCCGATTTTCCCTCTTCTCCTTATGTAGTCTCAAGTTAAGTTTCTATTCAACAAAAATAACCATAAGAACAATTTCATTTTTAATTGAGCACTGTTCTCCCAAATCCACATATAAATTATGTACTCATGCTCCTGGGCACTATTGGAGACAAGTTTCCCATAAATATCTTCAACAATCATCATGTTGGTCTTCTGCGGTCCGTTCCAAATCACCCTGTCTCCTCCTTGATTCCACATGAGTCCTCTCCTCCTCAAATCTAGAGTGTAATCGTTCCAATCCTAGACCAAATGTCCCAGAATCTGTAAGGCCTCCGCTGTAACCTAGAGTGGGATACCTCTAATAATTTATTTTATAATTTGGCACATGAAAAAAATTCCCTTCACGTTAAGGAATTCTATCAGCTAAACATTACAAGAAAATGGTCCCGAACCACCCCAAAGTTTTGGTTGACCAATGAGGATCTTTCGCCCATCCCCAAACTTCCATTTAAGGAAACAAGTAAAGTTTGGCCAAATTTGTTTAAATCCATTCCAGATGATAGATGCACCTTTAGTGTTGTTCCATCCAATCTTCAGAAGATCTTCCATATCTTTCTCCTTTAGATACTTGTAGCTTAAGATCTCACTCCAAATCCCATCAGTAATAACTCCCCTCCGAATTGATTTCATCAAGAGAGCTCTCCCGAAGGAAACTAAATATTTCAAACCCCAACATCCAAAATGCTTAGGCTTCATGATCGAGGTCCAGCTATTCAAATGATACTTCCCTTTTGAATCACTTCCGTTCCATAAGAAGTTCATCATGACTCTTTTGATGCTATGTAAGATCTTCTTTGGAATAACGAAAATGTGTGCCCAATAAATCATTAGCTGTTGTAGTACTACCTGGATCAGAATGATTCTAGCTCCTTTGGATAACCATTGAATGGACCAACACCTAACCCTTTTTTCAGCCTTTTCAATCATCCATTTCCAGTCCTTGGAAGAGTGACTGTTTGGTTTCAGCTTGAAACCCAGATATTTAAATCCCTCACCCAATGGCACAGATGGAATGTTGAAGACTGCACATATCTCCTTAACCAATTCTGAGACCTCATTATCTCCCTCATCCTCAAAGTAGATGCATGATTTAGTAAAATTTTCCATCATTCCAGTGGCTGTGCAGAATCTGGTGAATAAACCATGGAATGAAATCCAAACTCTCCTATAAATCATTCCAAAATGCAATACATCATCTACAAACAGATTGTGTCTAATTCCTGTGCTAAGAGAATCCATAACCAATATGAATAATAATGGCGACAGAGCACAATATTGTCTTAAGCCACGCCCAGGTTTGAAAAACTGAGAAGCCACTCCATTAATGATAACAGCCATAGAAGAATTGGTCGCACATCCCATTATCCAATTGACTGAGGCTCTATTAAGACCAATATTGTACAAAATCAATCTCAAGAAACCCCAATCAATTCAGTCATAAGAAAAGCTCAGCTCAATATTCATGACCAAAGCTTTTAATCTCTTGGAGTGTATGGAATGAATTATTTCTTGCGCTGAAGCCACCGCATCATGAATGCACCGGCCTTTTAAAAACCCTGACTGCTCAGGCGAGATATAGCATGCCAACACTCCTTTAATTCTCTCAGCAATGGTCTTGGAGATTATTTTATATAGAGTATTGCAGAGAGATATCTGTCTATAATCATTAAGAGAAATAGCTCCATATTTTTTTGGGATGAGAACCAAAAAAGTAGAGTTCAAAGCTCCATTTATCGATCCAGTCCTCCTCGCTTCATTCGCCATCTCCGTAATAATAGACACAAATGAATCAACAAAATGCAAAAAAAAAATCTGGGGTCCAGCCATCTGGCCCCAGACTCTTGTCAACTGCAAACGATTTCAACACAGAAATAATCTCATCTTCAGTGATAGGCCTGTAAAAAATATTCAACTTGTTATCATCAAACATTAATGGAATCTCCTCCAGTGCCCACAACTGATTGATATAGTGATCCTCCCCCTTAGCTTTAAAAAGGGCTTCAAAATGTCGAACCGCCACCTTCTGAATATCTTCGATGGAGTGATACGCAAATCCAACTTCCTCAACCTGCCAAATGGTGTTGGATCTTTTCCTCTCGTTCACAACAACATGAAATAAATTTTACTTCTAACCCCCCTCCCTGAGCCAAACTTCCCTACTCTTCAATCTCCATGATTGTTCCTCAATAAGGAGGATGTCTCTTTTCTCTCTTTCCACCCTCTTAAGGTTTTCCCAAATATCAACATCAAGGATGTTCACTTCCAAACACTTCATCATACGAGCAGATTCCACCGTGAATGCCACTAATTTTTCTTTTAAAAGTAACTTCTTCCGGCGTTCCCATCTCTTAACCTTCTTTTTGAGCCCTCTCATCAATTCCATAATGTGATTCATCGCTGAAGATTTCTCATTTCTTGGGTTCAAACACAAATGCTCCAGAACCAAATTGTTAATCCCAAGTCCTTCAGCCAGGTCGGATTGAACTTGAAAAGGACCCCTTTGAAAGCCTTGGAAAATTTCCAGCCCAAGATTATGGGCCTGTGGTCTGAGAAAAGACCGTCACCAATAGTTTCCTTCCACCTCCCCATCTGAGATAACAGGTGGATGTTTACCACAAACTGGTCAATTGTTTTGCATATAGAGTCTCTGCCCTTCCTCCCATTGAACCAAGTAGGGCCCTTCATCTCCATTTTTAAGTCACAAATATTCTCTGATTTAAATAAGTCCATCAAAATTTCCTTCAATGGGTCAGAGCGCCCATTAAACCCCCAAATCTCGCCATCATTCATGGTCGCGTTGAAATCAAAAGACATGATCAAATTGACGAGAGATAGGATGCCACAAGAAGCCATCCCATTCCAAAAGGAAACTTTGTCCTGATATGGGGCGTACATATTTATAATATGTAGTCTGTGCTTGTACCCCCGAATGTGACCAAAAAGAATGATTCCCCCACAAAACCCGAAAGCTTTGAAAGATCCCACATCCAGATTCCACAGGACCACCTCCCCTCCAGAGCGACCCAAAGCATCCCAAGCCGCAATGTGCCGAGATGGGAACATTCTCTGGAAACAAGCAATGGACTTCTTAGCTTCGGTCATAGATTCTTGAATACAAATAATGTCAGGATTATGCTTAGAAAATAATTCCTTCATAGACAAAAAATTTTCCCTTATCCCTAACCCCCTGATATTAACAAAAATCAAATGGATCATGGATCAGGCTTTGAGGGCTCAAGTGCTTTAAGTACCCTGTTGAGTGCCATGGTTACTAGGATGTCCCTGAAATTTCCCCCCTTTAAATTATTGCCTGCAACCTGGGAGGATAAGGTTTGATTCTTCACCCGTGGTCGACCCTTCCCAGGCTGAATGGTTACATTAGACATATCAGAAGGTTTGAGAATAATGGGGGGAGTGTTAGGTCACCCTGAAAAGAATTGACAGAACCCAAACCTGAAAATCCCAAAAAGAAAGAACATATAACAAGTATTACAATGGGAAAGGAAAAATTTAAACACAAGGAGTATTGAAATAGGATCTGAGGAAATTACTTGCAATACCTTTGGAATAGTGTCAATTTCAAGCTTGGAAAATAAGGTGAGTAAATTTAGAAAAAAATAAAATATGCAGAAAATCACAGTAAGATTTAAAAGAGAAAAACCCCACACTTAAAGGTTAATGAAGAAGCAACTTACTTTAAATCCGAGCAGAAGAGTAAGGTAAACTCTAAAATACAAACATAACAAAAAGGTTGACATTCGATGCCACCAGGGTAGCAACCCCTAGCCTTGCAACAATTTCTCTGTGTTATTAAATCTTGGCAAACTTCATGATAAAACAATGATAGCATGAGTATGAAGCAAAAAAATTTGCCTCATATTAATCTAAAAATGATAAAAATATAAAAATGGTAAACAATGGGCTAAAGAATGTGATATGGTGTTGTAGCTTTCAGTTCCAAACCCGCACCCCCAGGAAGCACAACAGAGGGTGGAAAGATGAAGGAAGGGAAAGATAGTTACAAAAAAATACTTAAGCGCCATTTACATTGTAGTATCCCAACCCTAGCACTCCAGTCGTAGTCCTTGGCATCAATCCTGGTGGATCCTGGTTGTAGGAAGTTGAGAGTGTTCTTGGAGAAACCTCTTGAAATTTACAAGAGAGTAAGGTTTGGCATATGGTATCAATGTCTAATAATATGATCTAATAAAAGCATATGCATCCACTCATGATCACAATATGGTTCTATTATTATTATTATTTAATTTTAAGGTCATTGCCAAGCCAGACACCAAATTGGTGTATGACCCTCTTGTTTGTGGGGCAAGGGACTCACCTCTGCCCAGTGATTTGACTGCTAAGTCTATGAAGGCATACATAATCTACCCCTCTAGTTTTGAACCTGTGACCTCTTATGAGGAAACGCATGCTCTAATGTTCTCGTAGAAAAATAATAAATTCAAACATAATTAAATTATAACCTAAACTTTAAAGGGTTCAACATATATGTCGACTATATTCTGGAAAGGTAAGGTAACATGTGAAATGGGAAAACATCAACTTCATAACAATAAACATATATGAATTTATGTATATTAATGGAAGTCAAAGTATAATACAAAGAAAAAAGTAATTATACCCCCATAAAACCACCATGGCCCTAGGTTATTCTAGTAATTAGTCCTTTGGACAAGTGAAACAAATGAAAACAAAAATATATTTTCTTCAATTGTGAAAGATGTTGATGCTATATTTATGATGAACGAAACATTTTTTTTGGGAGATGTTACAAGTGGTATCAGAGCTCAAGGGTTCAGAACTATGGCTTATTTTAGGGTTCAACATTTTTGCAAGACCTTTTTGTTAATTTAAAAAAAAAAATAGTTTGATACATAATTTATAAGATCGATAATCATAAAAATATCTTAAACTAAAAATATAACATATATTGTTGAAGAAGGAGACATATATAAAAGGGTAATTGTTACATTAGGTACATTGGGAAATTAATCAATTGATTGGTATAAACTAACCTCCTTGTACATATATTGGATGTTGACCAAGAACCTTATTAATAAAGTAAATAAGAGAAATACTTGATGGAAAGAAAAAAAAATTAACAAGAGAGTAATCTTACCTTGTGTTTGGAAAGCAAGTCACAAATAAAAGAGACTATAGCAACATGGTGAAACACTCACAATAATAAGGGCATTGTATTCTTTGGAAAACCAAAAAAAGGGAATACCAAGGATTGCGAATATTGTAATTCATAAACCCAAATATATGGTGTACTGGAGAAGCCATCTCGACTTACTTAATGATAACTTTTATCAAATTTGAATGGGAATATAGAACACTTATGATTACAAAATATATGTATAAATATGAGTCAACTAGAGTTATCTTATGTGATTGGTGGGAATGGTTTAAATCGTTTGCACCAAATTAAGCATTAGTATATCATATGATTGACATTGATAGTGATGACAATAAAGACAAAAAAAGATTATATGTCAAAAATATAACTTAGGTATAAATAAGTTCAATACAATAATAACTGGATGGTATAAGTAATATTAGATTTCATGACTGATAGAAACAATCATAAGGGAATTACTAAACATTATCATTATAAAAAAAAATCATGAAGGGATTCACAGAAGGACTCATTACAACGATTGAATAAATGACACAATCATCAACATGGAGTTTTGCAAAAGTCAACTAATTGAGAACTATTTCTTTGTTAAAAACTAGAGAAATGTAAAAAAGATGTGATAAACTATCATAATACTTTGGGATGGAAAGGAGATTCATCTTGGAATAGCAAAGTGATAAACAAATTAAGAGTTTAAGTGGGAAGTGACATAATAATAATATCTCAGTTAAAGTTTAGATAGTAAATGAATATGGAAGCACTTCAGAACAGGGTTGTTGATATTCAAAAAGATATCAAATTTACTCGAAATTTAGGAAATATAAAGTGAGAAATATCAGATTCATTTTCAAAATATGAAAACACAATGATTCTGCGAATGTAGAAAAGGAATCTAGACAAATTTTTAATTTCATGTATCTGATGGATGCAAGGGGCTCAAGGTATTTGTGAGTTACACAATCATAATATTGAATCATGGAATGATTAACTAAATGGTTTATTTTATAGTCGCCTCACAATTGGGAAGGTTAAGTCTGATAAAAATCAATATGACAAGAGAATTTGAATTGAAATGACCATTAATTGTAAATATGATATCTAAAGATTTGATCTAAGTTGCTATAGAAAGATAAACAAGAATATATGTAGGTTATATTTCATGATAAATCCAGCATATATATATATATATATATATATATATATATATATATATATATGAAAAGGGAAAACTCTTAACTTGGTCACTATTTTGATGCTTTTCTTTAATTTTTTGTAAAATGGTATGAGCTAGAGAAGGAAAACATAGGATAATATGTATATATAAATACATATGATAAGATGCACATTACAATGGAAGTATGTATTAAGTACTTTTAGGATTTTGTTTCCCTAATGTGAATTAAAGGTTGATGGTGGATATATGTGAAGTAAAAAATAATGAGAAACAAACAGATAGTTAAGGTAACTAAGGATATGTGGCATATGATTTTAAGAAAAAATTAAATTTGTGATAAAATAATGTTGATAGCCTATTGGAAGAAGCGATCACCTATGCCATTATAACATGGAAAGGGCAGCATGCTACTGATAAATAAGTACCTTAAGGAACTTCAATAGAAATTTAATAAGCTTGAATGAAGTGTGGTCAAATGATTGATTAGAATGAATATATGCTTAGAAGTGAATTATGTTAAGATAACTTCACTAACATGATGTATTGAGGTAGCTGATAGAAACGAAGCTATAAAGGGGGGGAAGGACCCCATAACTAATTTCACTTTAAAAAGGAGAGGAAGAGCGAGCACATGTAACTTTCAGACATTTTGATCAATATTTTTCTGAATAGAGAATAATGTAGATCCCAAGAAGAGAGCTGTGAGAAAATAAAGGGTTAGGCATGTCAGAAAAGTATGGTTGTAATATTTGGTGATGTAATTTGATTATATGCCATACTACTTTAGGTTATTCCATTGAAATATCATAGTAGTTTATTTCGATATTAATTTCTTCTTTTAAGCATTGATGGTCTATTGGGAAAACAACAAGAGGAAAGGAATTAAATAAATAAAAACCAACTAAAGTATAAAACCCTAATTAGGACTTATACATGAAGATACATGTGAATAATTAATATGGATAGGACAAAATCCACTTGAACAAATGAAAAAGGTAATATCTTCCATGAAAGTGGTAAGTTAAAATAATTGGTGATGTTTTGTTGTGACATATTTGATATCCTCGAATTATGATGGTGAATACAAGACTGATGATTGGTTTCAAGCCATCCTCGGGACATGGTAAGGAAATATTCCTTAAATTAAAAGAGAGATAGAAGGAAACGATGATAACAAGTATGATTATTGTTGAGTGGTATAATAATATAATTGTTGTCCACAACATCTTATAGGTCAAAGGTATTAAGATAATTTGTTATTGAATTAAGTAAATAAAATTTTGTGATCCTATATACAAGAAAATAAATATATAATAGAGTTAAAAAGTGAGTGTGAGACAATCAATACGCATATGAGCAGAAAGGGAGAAATCCCATGACTGTATATGGAAGAAAAATTGCATATAACTTTGATCAATAACTTGTAATACAAAATGAAAAAGGGGCTAAAATTGAAGGAATGGTGCAAAATTGTGGACTCTTGGTTTTGTGCTATTATAAAATAGAAAATCAACCCAAGATAGGAATAGCTAAGTTTACTTGGACAAAGTAGACAACAATATAGCCACCTTGAATATGGCAGGAAAATGAAGTTATCCTAAATTTTACTCATGCGTGACTAATGGATATGTAACATTTGAGTTAAGATAAGATCATAGTAGTGCTACCTAGTATGATAATACAATTTTAATCTATCATAAAATATAATAATAGAAAATGTTTTCCATAATATTATTATTAATAATTAGTGAAAATAGAATTGGTATTTCCATGGCCTAAAATTTACAATAAAACCAAACGATGGGATATTTTTCAATTGGCATACCCATTTGGTAAGTAAAATGAATTATTGCTATTATTTATGAACTTACAATGATGTGACTAACTCTTATTGAGTGTAGGTTTCTAACAGTTGTTCTGTTCCGATGCATGTTGATGCCCCTCGCTAGGTATATAAATAACAACAAGTGGTGTTTGTAAAAAGGTTTGAAATGATATATATATATATATATATATATATATATATATATATATATATATATATATATTCCTACTTGAACCTCTATGTGTTCTCAATCAGAGAGAAATTATGCTACAGAAGCACACAATAACTCATGTTAAAGTGTAGTGGAAGCACTTCATCCTAGAAGAGGGTAGCAGGGAAGATGAGGATATTATATGAAGGCATATTATAGCTTATTTTGAGGGTGAGGAAACACTGAGAAAAATTCTTCGCTCGAGGGAGTGCAGATCTAATACCCCTCAATGAATAACAAACATTTTAATTTACATCTACTGAAATGACTTGGAAAAAAATGTGTCAAGTTGAAGGTTTGGGTATGAATAAGTGATAAGCATAAATGTTTATATTATAAATTTAAGTAATAAATATTGCTTATGGTTAGCCATAAAATTATGGGGAAATGTGTTAAATCAGAATTTCACTTACCATATAGTTAGAAGACAATTATTCCTCCCCCTAGAGATAAATAATCTCAGTTGGGAAAAGGGAGTTAAGAGGATAAGAAGGAAGAAAGCTTGAGCCAACCTTGTGAACTTGGTACCTAATTAGAGGAGTCGTAAGAGAGGAGAATAAATTTGTAATATTTTGACCCTTAGATATGATGTTGTTCATGGAGTTAGGGCACTGCCAAGTAAGTTATTCTTGAGATGGTCAGCAACTGCAATCCAAACATAAAGTTGTGTACTCAGCTTAGCCCTGAGACTAGACCTAGTGGGGTCAGAGAATGTCTAGGGTCGGAATTGTTATGGCCACTATTCTGGAAGTGATAATGGCATGGGGAGAGTCCTTGTAGTAGATACTACACTCATTGGTTTGGTGGGGCACTCCTATCTTTGGGATTTTGTGGCTAGTTCAGATAGATGACAAAAGATAAGTATTT
Organism: Pinus albicaulis; assembly: GCA_034641835.2. Classification (NCBI taxonomy): domain Eukaryota; kingdom Viridiplantae; phylum Streptophyta; class Pinopsida; order Pinales; family Pinaceae; genus Pinus; species Pinus albicaulis. Next base: position 928,889,070 of record CM076583.1, read on the forward strand.
GATATATTATTTGTGGTTGGTTATTTCTTGTCATATGTGTGAGTAACCTTAATTGTGTTTTGAAGTATATTTCTTTCTGTAACATTAAATTCTACATATGGATGCTAGCTACAATTTTCAGTTCCTAAAAGTAATTGAAAACCAATGAAGCATGTTAGTTTCAGGCCAACCTCGTTAACCAATAACCTAGAAACAATCTTGGCTTCAGTACAAACAATTTGGAATAAATGAGGAGGTCCCATAGAATAGGTCTCACTTAAGATATTCCAGTAAAAAAAAATGATTAATAGGAAACAAACAATAATATACTACAATAGCAACAATTTACTTTATACATACAACAGAGGTGGGCTATATACAAACTATTACCAGTATTCTTCTAATAAATAAAAAAAATAAACAATTTTCCTTTCAAAACTTCCATATGTGTTGTGTTAAAACATTTCTATGACAATTCGTAAGTATTGGTGAATAAAATCTTAAATAGGGTAGAAAGCTATAACATTTTTATCATAAAATAATTAAAATAACAATATCAGAAGTGAAAATTAGCTATACACTGAGTGTGGCAAAGAAGAGATGTGGAAGGACTTTAAAACCCTAACCCTCTATCAAGGAAACTTAAAAACAAAAGAATCAACAACACAAAGGTAGTTATAGGCAACAAAATATTTTATGTGAATATGCAAAAATGTTCACATTAAGCAGGGCCCATTTCAGACAATTGCTATATATATATATATATATATATATATATATATATATATATATATATATATATATATATATATAGAGAGAGAGAGAGAGAGAGAGAGAGAGAGAGAGAGAGAGAGAGAGAGAGAGAACACAACTATTTGAAAATTGAATAAATTGTGGAAAGAAATTTAATGTCCTTGATTCTTAAAGGTAGAAAAATACAAACTCATATCATACCAATTACTATCATATGCAAATGAAACTAGACATGTTAAAAAAGAAAACAATTACAAAAATATATCATTCAAAAACCACAAGTCATAATAAGATAGTTTGGACGGGAAGCCATCAAGGATTCACTGCCAAAGTACTGCAAATTCAAATTAAAAATAAATCCTCTGTGTGAACCCTAATGGTTTATAATACAAAATTTAGTTTGAGAGTAAATAAAACTTTTTCCTTAATTCATAGTTGAGGTTGCATGACCAAATATTTAAAACTCCCTAATTAGCTACAAAGAAATGACCCAGAGTTGTTAAAGTCAACTGTTGGAACAAACCCTACATATACAAGTCATAAACCCTCAAGGAATTGAAGGAAAAATATTAAACGAAGGTATCATAGTCAAAACCTGTAAGCCTTAGAAAATTGAAGTTACAAGAACAACCAATCCTTGAAAGAATTAACAAAACCCAAACATGGAAAATCCAAATAGAAAGAATAGTTAAAAAGTATTACAGCGAGAAAGGAAAAATATAAAAATAAGGAGTATTGAAATAGGAACTAAGTAAGTTACCAAAAATACCTTCATCAAAGTCATTATTCCAAGCCTGGAAAACAAGACGAGACCAAAGCTTTAGACAAAATAAAATGTAATATCCCAAAATGGATTTCTTAGCAAATCATGGCTGAAAAACGAATTTTTCAGGAATGTGTGCTTCAGATATCCTAAAAAGTGTTTAAAAACACTTAGAAACCCACTCCAAATACTGTAGCAACCTTTACTCGGCTTTTATGGGCAAAAAGGTGGGGAAAAGTGACGATTTTGGCCCTAAAATAAGTGTATAAGAAAATGAACGTAACATGAAGGGTCAAGGTTCTTTAATATGTTATATTAGGTCAAGCGACATATGCATGTCGAATTTTAGCAAACAAAAATGCGTTTTACTAAGTTAAACAGTTCCTCCTTCCTGACTAGTCAAGAAAAACTCTTATTTCCCATGACTTTGAGTATGAAGAAATTTACTGAAGCAAGGGAAGCATATTTTCTAAAGGTATAAGATGTAAGATAGTATGAAAAATCAGAGAATGAGTTTAGGAACATGGAATAGGCATTAAGCAAGGATAAACAACAGTTTTACATAGGAAATCCCTCAAGATTAAGGTGTTGTAAGACAAGAGAATGACCCAGAAACCCTTCAGCATTATTTCCAGGAGCTGTGAGACAAGAAGATGAATATATAGCCAAGAATAATGTATAGCAGCAAGATATTGTACAAACCTTGAGGAAACAACCTCTCAAGAAAGCAATGCAAGCCTCAATAATACATGTACATGAAAATGAAAGAACATTGCTATTTCTGCAAAAACGCAGGCTATGAGGACGGAGTCTTTGATAGAATACTTCTCCAAAATGATGTCAACACATGGATATGACAATATATGGCCCAAATACAATAGGGGAGAAAAGCTCTATGTTGGAAAAATACTGAGAGTGGGGGGGGGGGGGGGTGAATCAGTATTTAATGCAGATAATAGAACTTTTTAATTTTCCTTTATAAAACCCATACGCGACTTTTCAGAAACAAACTAGCGTATATACGTGGAAAACCTTTACAGAACTCGCGTATGCATAGAGATCTAATCATCCATTCAATTCTTAACTCAGATCATTGCATTATTGATTTATCAGATATTTCAGGAAACAGTAAACAGGTGCAGAAAGAATAGAATGATCATCACACACATGAACACCAGGATTTTTAGGTGGAAACCCAATTCGGGAGAAAACCACCGCTGTCGTTGTCTCAGTCTTGAATATTTTATTATAAAGAAAAACTTCTTACAATCATGCACTGGTGTAGACTTATACCAGCACGCAGGCACCCACCTGCAGAAGGCTACAACCTTCTCTCATTTACCAGCCTCACCTGGAAGGGAGCTTCAACCCCCTGCTCTCGTTTACCAGCCTCACCTGGAAGGGAGCTACTACCCCCTGATATTAGCACCAGCCTCTGCTGATAGAAATCTTTTATTATCAGATTGAAGGCTTCAACCCTCAGATCCACTGCAGACCACGTTTCATCAATTTTCAAACTGGATCAAACAGCGCCAACACAACCCTTCACTTATCAACAAACATACTTTGCCCAATGCTTCCAAATCAAACAGTGAAACCACTGTAATCAATATATCAGAGATAACCCAGACTTCAGAATAAATATGCAGAAACACATTCAACCTTGAGCAACCATCAGTTCAGATATCATACGCGCTTTTCTTTAGATGGATCCGCGTATATACGCGCTTTCACTGAAGCCAACCCGCGTATACATTCATGCAACTTTTTAGAAAAACCCTAACATGTCATACACGTCCTTTTTGAAATAGATCCGCGTATACACGCGCCTTTCGTGAAGCGAACCTGCGTATAGATCTATAAAAGATAAACTTTGCAGAACAGACTAGATCTATGAACTTACCCTGATCTCTTCAACCTCTTCAATAAATTTTCCCCAAGTCTTCATTACTTCTTTTCAGATCATCCAAGAGATTCACCATTTCAAGATCTGGAGATCCTGAACCTTCATTATGTTCAAAGATGTATCATAGAATCAATTAAGAGCAGAGTTCAACCATGATGATATACTTCAGAGTGAAGTATTCATTAAAGCCCAGACACATGCACCTCACTCTTGATATGCACAATGAATTTCTTCTCTTTATATAGGTTTACCCTTTTTCAATACCATGAGCCAAAACTACATTACTTCCGATGGTATTCCTGGACGGGGTCACATAGACGAATCATTACTCAATACAATGGGTTAATACCATGGTGGTTACCCCTAGTTTTGCACTTTATGAGCGCTTTTTGCCCATACGTGACTTGGCACGTACTTTTCCGTGTGCATACACTACTTGGTCTAGAAAAATCCGCGTATGCCTTGAGACACACTCTTTTCAATATTGTTTCAACACATACTGAAATTCCTTTCATCATTACATCATATCACATCAGATTTACATCGTTACCAAGTCCATCAAGTAAAGAACAACTTCATCAAGTAGGTTGCCACCCTCTTCATCAAGTGGGTTGCCATCAAGGACAACATATTGCATCATAATGCCAACAATCTCCCCCTTTGGACTTGATGGAAAACCATGATGGTGTTTTATCACCACAACAGAATCTCCCCTTATTCAAACACCAAACACAACAACATGTCTCTCCCCCTTTGTCATCAAGGGAAAATGGCGGATCAAAAATCATCACAAAGTAATTCTCCTTCATCAAAGCACTATAGATCTGAAGCCATGCTCCCCCTGAATTCATGCCGAAAGTTCAAACATATTTTTCAATGAATTACATGACTCTATGACCTTCCTATGACCAGGGACTCATACATACATCAAAGATCCAACCAAGTGGATTTACATAAGAGACTCAAATACCCAACCAAGAGGGTTTACATATTTTGACTCAAGTCCTTACATGACTAAATATTACAAATTTACATCATAGGTCTTGTTAGAGTCGGTCCTTACAGCCCTCCGTTAGTGATCATTTCGTTTTTTTTTGCATATTCATTCTTAGGTGTCTCGCTTGTTCCACTTCGTTGCATTTCGCTAGGAGCATGCCATTAACTGACGAAGAGTTCTGTTGTCTTATGTTTCCTCATGCTTACACCTGCAGGGCTATTTAAAAAAAATTCTCAAAAATCACTCAAAATCATCGTCATTTCATTTATGGTCATTAAATGTCAATAAGTGTCTTTAGTCCTAGAGTCTAGGGTTTTTGAGTCATTTGCATACATGTCATAAAGCCCGCAGGCCATGAGGTTGGTTCCGCAAATTTTGATTTCATATTTTTTATCATAAGCATTTGGAAAACATTTCTAGTCCAAAACTCTGTTTTGGAACTAGAAATTGTTCAATTCTATTTTTTGTAATAAATTGTATTCATTTCACCAAGAAGAAGTTCACTGCAGACCTCTGATATTTCCCTAAGCTAAAAGAGCCACATCCCTGCAAGAGACAACAAAATCATCAGTTCAAAACTCAGAAAAGCCAAAAGAGAGATATTGTATTAAAAGACCAAATGTAAAAATGCAGAAACATTGTAATGTGGGTTATCAAATAGATTTGAATCAAATCTGATTGTGAAAGATATTTTCCTCATGTATAAAATGGAAAACAAGTTCATTTGCCAAAATCCGCAGCATAGAAGTCGAAATCAAGTGTTTGGAGGCCGAAATCGTGTTTTGGAGAATTGTTGACAGAGTTTGGAGGTCGTGAGACCCACTTGGGCGCATGCGACCCACTTGGCAAATGCGACCCACCTAGGCGTTTTGGCCAGTGTAAATCCTAACGCATGCGACCCACTTGGAAAATGCGACCCACTTGCTAACAGAGTTCAGAAAAATTGCGTTGGGTGCCCAGTTTCGATTCAAATCATCCCCAGCTGCTTTCAAACAGGTTCTAAACCATTGCTCAGTAGATTTTAAATGTGGTTGTGGTGTCTTGAAGACTTTAAACATTTGAATGGAAAAGTGAAACCCTACTTTCATGGCAGATTTGTTCCTCAGGGTTTTTAAATACATATGGATGGTTTTGTGAGTATTTTCCCACCTTGTATGATTGATATATCTACCTTTGCATGTATTGTCAAAGCCCCACTGCCTTCACACTCGTTATACCACTGTTGTCATCATCATTGTTTTACCACTGTCATGGCTTTTGTTTCATGGTGATCATTGTCATATTGTGTCTCACTTCCCATTGACAAACACAGTTTTATACTCGTTGTTCCCTTTGACAAATTTTATCCAGTATTCTAAAGGCTGCACGCTACCATTTGTCAAATTTCACTTGCAATTAAAACAGAGACTGTTCTTTTATCTCAATCCACCTAAAAAAGAGTTGTTATCATTGTTTGTTTCCTTATGGTACTTTGACAGTGGGTGATATCTATTGGGTGTTGAAACATACATTATAACTGTGTTTTCACTGCATTTATATCAGTATACATATTGCCAATATCTTTTTCAAAGCCATGTCAGAGACAGAGTCAGTATATGAGCAAGAGTCGGGCAGTGATTCCACGACTGAAGGTAATGTGCCACGGGGGTCTCACAGAGTTATCAAAGGTGGTGATCATCGCAGAGAGGATCCTACTTCTTTGGCTCAGTTGCAGGCATGTCCACTAGCAATGGATTGTTTTCGGTATTTGTCATGTTTTCGATTTTGTGAAATGATTGCACAAACCCGGCTTCATCGTGAACTGGCTCGTCTATTTGTTCTACATTTACGGGATGGCCGGGTAAATCTTGCCGGGGTTGATTTCATTTTGTCACCCTTGACTATTGCTCAAGCCACTGTCATACCAAACATGGGCGAGGAATGGAACAAACGTCAGCATTTAGAGAAATTCCACTATGAGCCATACATTAAAAATGGATATATGAGGTACTTGGGCAGAGTTTTTCCATTCAGATTCTTGAGGGATGAGTTTGCACCGCTGATGAAACTCATCATTCAGTATTTTAGTTGTGAGGGCAGATATGCCCGTCTCTTTGCGTACCATATTCGTTTGTTGATGCACTTCACAAGGGTACGTATGATGAATACTCCGTACTTCATATATCGCAACATAGAGAGGATGGTGATTTTTGTGCAAAAGAAGACGAGCCCAGCGCAGCAGTACAGGAGTATATACCATTATGCTTTGATCAAGATCATAGTGTTACATCAGTTGGCAGAGCAGGGCATCACTTGGGAGGATTTCATTTCTCGTGACTTTTTCACAGTGCCACAGCCGCCTCCCGAGATAGTTCATGATGCGGGAGAGCCTTCACACCAGCCGGACATTCCCGAGGTTGAGCATATCAGCGCTCCTTTGGTTCGGACATATCAGCGAGGCCATAGGGCCTTATTTGCAGCGACACGGCGAGTATTATCTCCACGTGAGGTGGAAGGGGTCTTGCCGACTTCATCAGCAGAGCGAGTATTATCTCCACATGATGTGGAAGGGGTCTCGCCTTTTTCTTCAGCGCAGGTACAGATACAGGACAGGGGCAAGAGGCCCATGCATGATGAGGGCCCATCAGGAGGTCGGGACACAGATTTCACAGTCATTGATGTTGATGCGAGCTCTCCTAGCTCGAAACTGAGGGAAGTCATCCAGGAGCAAAGGGCCGAGAATGACAAGCTGAAAGATCAATTGCAGAAGGCTCAGTGGGTGATAAACTATTTGGAGCAGCGCAACAAACAGCTTGAGGATGAGCTCACATTTTATGAGCTGCGTCAAATCCGTGAGGACCGACAGTGGAATCGAAAGAGACCCGGTGACATGACACCAGCTGACCGAGATACTGTGCTCACAAATGTGAAAATTCATCTGTAGAAATTGTTGGCGAAGGCCAATCGAGACAAAGACATGTTTCTTCAAATGAAAGGCCATTATTGGGCTCGCATGCATGTCTGCAAAGCGAGAATGAAGATTTTGAAGAGGAGGTTGCGCGAAGCACTAAGACGGCGGAAAAGGCCTAATCCACTTCAAATTTTGGCCGAGGCTTCATTGACTGGGAAAGATACATGATGGAGGACCTCCGCTCCGAATTTGAGCAAATTCAGAGAAAATTTTGTCATTTTGAAATTTTTGGGTCAAAAAACAGGTTTTTCAGTTAAGTGGGTCTCACACTCATATGCTCACTTTTTTTCGGGACACTTGCTGAAGGAAATTTTTGCATTTTTGGATTTTTCATGGTTATTTATGCATCCTCAGACATTACCTAAGCATTTCATCAAAATCTGGATGGTCAAAGAGCTCAAAAACACCATGAAAACCACCTTGCTGCCACCTTTTACACCAGCAGGAAGTACTTCTGGGAGAAAGAAGTTTTGGAGGGTCAAATGAGCTCCAAATTGGGAAATTCCACTTGAGTTGGATAGTCAACATCTAGCGCTTTCCAATGAGCTATCATGAGCTCAATTTGGATGCCGGGAAGTACCTCAAATTCAGGCTGAAAAAAAATGCGACCCACTCGGCTCAAATGCGACCCACTTAAATTTTTGCTGAATTTTCAACTGCCAGCTCAGATTTTCGGCTAGTATGGACCAGTTTTGCTTTTGGATGGAATTTTTGAGTTTTTATGATGTAAATTTATGTTTGGCAAGTAACTTTGGCTTATTTTTATCTATTCTAGAAGATTCACTCTCAAAAAGGTAAAAATCATGTAAATGGATCAGTTCCCACTCTTTTAGAGGCAAGTTGTTAGCTGCCTAGATTGTAGTTCCATGATTAGAATTGGTTGAAACTAATCCCTGAAGAGGGAATTCGACCCCTAGAGGTGGGGAAAGGTGTTAGAGTGATCTATATATTGTAATTTCTGAGGCATTCTACAGGTTGGACTCTTGGGATACTTTTGATATCATTGTACATATTTTTCATATTTTGGCTAAGGAAAGATCAGGGGTTTTGCGGCACTTTTTGGGATCCTTGTGGTGTTCTGTTCTTGATGGTGTTTCCTCTTTGTTTACTGTAAGTTTCTTCATGTTTAATGTATGCCATCCTTTCATATGCTTCTAAGCTAAATTGAATGAGTAAGTGAGGTTGAATCCATTGTTTACAGTGCTCTACCTTTGAATTCAGTTAGTTCTATATGTTTTCAGCTGTTTGGAGAGGATCCAAGTTCTTCTTTGCCCTCTTCAGCTCCTCGTCGGTCTAATCTGTCCATATATCCAATCAAAAGCATCAAGATATTCACCTACCTCGCCCCAACTCGAACTCTGCAAAGGTCTGACCTTATCCCCGGACCCAAAATTTGTTTTCCCTTTTCTCCAGCGAAAACCCAAAAACCAAAAAAATCAAACATACCTATCTCTTTACTAGCCTAAAATCAGTTCTTATTGTAAGTCATCTCGCATCCTATTGCTCATTTTCTCGAGATTGACGGAGAGAGCCCTCTCCTGTCCTCGTAGGGCTAGCTACGAGGCTGAGCGTGGTTTGATGTAGCCTTGAGTTTTACTTCATTTCAGCCCGAGGTAGATTTGAGTGCTAACATAGTGGCGACCATACTGGGGAAGATCTCAATGGTTTTCTTGTTGATGTGTTTGTTCCATGAGTCTTAGACGGAGTCTGAAGTCACGCCAGGTAGCTTTCGAAACGCTTTTGCTATGCATAAGCGGTAGTAGATAAACGCTGCTTCAGTCGATCTCCGGTAAGCTTGTGAGTGCAGCACTCGATTTGTAAATCACCCCAGTATACTTATTCGTTCTAGAACCTTTGGATGATTGAGTCTAGAAGTCGAAAGGCTGACAATAATTGATTGTGTTCCTTGAAATTTATCCCGAGAAGATCAATACACTGGCTTCAAGAAGGAATACTAGGTCGAATCCTGACCCTGATCCACCAACAGTATTCGAAAATCCAAATCTGATTCCTAGGATCCTTAGAAGGCAAGGAAGTCAAGAAAGTTCTGAAAGAGAAAGTCAAGTGAGTTTTGGGAATTCCAGAGTGGTATCTAGATCTGCATCCTGTCCTGTGAAAATTATATATGTTGATGAAATTCCTTTTGATGCACGATTTGAAACATCCTTGTTTGTAAATTTTTCTGAAACTGAATTGTCAAGATTAGTTCCGGATCCATTGTTTGCTGAAGATTTTCAATATAGATTTGTTTCACATTACTTGGATAGACAGTTGCAAAATTCCGTTCTGGCTACCAATACTCCTGAATTCACTGAATCTGCTTCACAAATTCTTGGAACATCTGAACTTGCATCTAGTTCACGCATTCCCACTGAACCTCCTTTTATCCCTACCATTCCTGTTCAGCCAGAGTTTTCTGATCATCATTCCAAAGTAATTTCTCCTCCGTCTCCACCGCATACACCTCGCACACCTACTGCTCCTAGTCCTCCTGTTTCTCCTAGACAGCAGATTATCATCAATCCGCCAAGAGTCATGGCAGCCAGGTTTGCACCTCTTGCTTTACCAGCCAATTTAGATCCTATGCCTGCTGATTACCAAAGAAAAATTCCCATATTTGATGGCACACCACAGAGTATATCCGCTCAGCAAATCATCATTCGAATGACAGACTTCTTGGATCTGCATGAAGTTGATGTAGAAAATGTTTCAATGAGATTGTTTGCTCAGACTTTTGGAGGGGAAGTTCGTAAATGGTTCAGAGCTCTACAAGCCAGAAGTATCAACACATTGCAAGAACTTCAAGATCAGTTTTTAGATCGATGGGAGATGAAAAAGGATCCGCTGCAGATTACTTCAGAATATACAAACATCAAACGTAATCCTGGTGAGTCTGTTCAGGATTATATTATTAGATTCAATACGGTGTATAATGCAATTCCAGATGACTTGAGACCATCTAAAAAGTCTGCTCTCCTTAAATTCCCGGATGGCTTTGATCCGGAGATGGCTTATTCCCTTCGTGATAGAGATCCGCCAACTTTAGAAGATATGCAAAAGATCACTGTTAGTGTTGAGGCAAATCTGAACGATAAAAGAGCACGGTTGAAAGCAGAGAAAAGAGTGACGATAAAAGAAGAGCCTTCCACATCTACATCTGAAGAGCACTTGATTCGTGAGATGGAGAAAATGTTTAAGAGAATGAATCTTGACAAATCAGAAATGCAGATTCGGAATCCAAATTATCGTGGCCAGCAGCAGCCACAGTTCATAATAAAGCAGCGTGAACAAAGACCACCAGAGCCAGCAGCCCAATAGCAGATCAAGACACCTCTTTTGCAGAATTTTGTGAGTCATGATTCCGACGATGATGATGATGTAGCAGGTGAGAAAAATCATTTCTTCACTCCCGATGATCTGCCTATCTATCTCACTGAGGATGAATAATACGGAGAAAGTTCAGTTGTTCAGAAAGATGAAGATTTCATTCTAGCAAATGATGCAGATTTAGAGGAAGAGTCAGATGAATACCAAAGAGGATATTTGAATGCTTTGTCTGCCCAACAAAAGCAATACTCATTGAGAAACCGAGATGTGCCCTTAAATCCAATTCAGAAACGAAAAGAAGCTTCAGCACCAAAGACGGATTCACCAATACCACAGAAGAAAGGAAAAGAGACAATTGATCCCGCAGCTAGTAAAGTATCATCAGCAGAAAAGGTAAATCAGTCAAACATAGTGAAAGACAAGGCTGAAAAGAAGGAAGTTCCGGTCAAAGAGGTTGAGAAAGTTTCAGCATTTAGTTTGGAAAATGAAATTTCCAAATTAAAAATATCTAGTCCCTTGACAGAGATCATGAAGAACAGCAGCTACCGCGGTCAAGTCTCCAAAATTCTGAACTTTGATCCAATGTTCGATACAGTAAATGTTGAGGATGATCAGCCAGAATTGATTTTCGGGCCTGCATTAGATGGTGAGTCCCCTGACAGTGATGTTCCTCCCTTTTATATCAGTTTGAGGTTGCATGAATATGTTTTGCACAATGCCATGTTCGATTCGAGTGCTTCGCACAATTTGATGCCAAAGGCGATCATGGAAAAGTTGGGACTAGACATTACAAGAAAATATCATGATTTGTATTCATTTGATTCCAGCCGTGTGAGGTGTATAGGACTCATCAAAGATTTGGTTGTAAGATTAGATCAAATTCCAGCAAAGAATGTCTTAATGGACGTGGTGGTGGCCGACATTCCTCCGCGATTTGGTATGCTCCTTTCGAGATCATGGGGGGCAAAGTTAAAAGGTACACTTCAGTTAGATTTCTCTTATGATACAATTCCAGTCTTCGGTCAAATGAGAAAGTTATACCGAGAGCATAAGATGAAATACATGATAACTAGCAAAGAGAAGCCAATCAATCATCCTGTAAATTATGTACATACCGACTTAGAGTCATTTGTGTTGCTTGCTGATAGTTTTAATGATATAGAAAGTCAATTAGTTCAGGCGGAAGATATACCAGAAATCACTGAGAATTTTAGAGAAGTTTTGCAAAAAGAAAGAAGAGAAAAACAAGCTATTGTGGAGCAATCAGCTGAAGACAATGGGCAGCAAACAGGAAAAACAGAGCCGGTACAATTTCAGCATTTAGAGGACGATGAAGATGGTCTTTAGACCATGGATTTTGATGGCGCAGTGGGCAGCGACGGTGCTGGAATTGGTGTTTGGATTCGTAGTCCGTTTTCCGCTCTGGATAAGGTCCCGAGCAATGTGAGAGTGTGTTCCTACAAGCTGGCATTTGACTGTTCTAATAATGAAGCGGAATACGAGGCTCTTATTGCTGGTCTTAAGATTCTTAAGAAGCTGAAAGCAAAAAGGATTGCAGTATATGGTGATTCGGAATTGGTGATAAAGCAAGTTAAAGGTGAGTTTCAGGCTAAGCATCCTCGCATGAGGGCTTACCGTAATGCAGTCTTAGACATTCTGAAGTTATTTTCTGATCATACTTTGACATGTGTGCCCCGCATACAAAATGGTGTTGCTGATGGACTTGCTAAGGCAGCAAGAAATCTTAAAATTCCGATGAATTCCAGCAACAAATTCGAGATTCATGTGAAACACCGCCCTACCGTTCCAGACAATCAGCGATGTTGGCAAGTTTTTCAGGATGATGAGGAGATTAGTGATTTTCTCCAGAATAAGGGTAAGTTCAAAGACACCTCCATAGATACTGAAAATGATGATGGCAGTGATGACATACAAATAAACCAAATGGAAGTGTTGCAACTTAAGGATAACATCATTCCTAAGGGATTGATTCCTTTGGAAGAGTTGTTTGATCAAGATGATGTAGCCCGCAAACCGACATTGAGGCCAACAGAAAAAGGTGTCGAAGAGGTGAATATTGGGACAGCTGAGAATCCCAAGATGGTAAAATTATCAAAGGCATTGTCACCAAAGGTAAAGGAAGAATATGTGAAATTGTTGTCGTCATTTTCTGATGCATTTGCGTGGGATTATTCAGATCTAAAAACATATGACACTAACATCATTCAGCATACTATCCCCATCAAACCAAATTAGAAGCCTTTTCGTCAAAAGTTGAGGAGAATCAATCCAAAGCTGCTACCATCGATCGAAAAAGAAGTGAACGGGTTGTATAAGTCAGGAATCATTGTGCCTATCCGATTTTCAGATTGGATATCAAATTTGGTGCCCGTGAGAAAGAAGACAGGTGAGATCCGTTTATGTATTGACTTCAGAAATTTGAATAAGGTATCATTAAAAGACAATTATCCGCTGCCAAAAATGGACCATATATTGCAGCGAGTAGTTGGAGCATCAAGGAGGTCACTACTCGATGGATACTCAGGTTATAATCAGATTTTAGTGCAGGAAGATGATCGTGACAAGGCTGCGTTCACCACTCCTTGGGGAACATTTCATTATGCAAAGATGCCGTTTGGTTTAAAGAATGCAGGCGCTACCTTTCAGCGTGCAATGGACATGGCTTTTGCCAACGAGAAAGATGTGTTTTTGGTTGTTTACCTTGATGATTTAACTGTGTTTTCAAACTCTGATGAGGAACATTTATATCATTTGAAATTTTTTTTCCAGAAGTGCAGAAAATATGGCATTTCGCTGAATCCAAAAAAGAGCCTTTTTGCCATGGATGAAGGCAAGCTCCTTGGCCACATCATATCGAAAGATGGCATTCGAGTTGACCCTGCACGTGTTGAAGCCATACAGCAGATTGAACAGCCCCGGAACAAGAAAGAAATACAGTCATTCAATGGTAAAATGAATTTTCTGTGTCGTTTCATTCCAAATCTTGCAGAACACCTTAGAGAAATCACGAACATGCTGAAAAAGGAAAGTCAGGTAAAGTGGACAGAGGAGGCAGTTAAATCATTCAATTTGGTAAAGATAGCTCTTTCCTCAGCCCCTATTTTAATCAGCCCGGATTACACACAGGACTTCATTTTATTTTCTTTTGCTTCTGAGCACACATTGGCAGCTGTTTTGATGAAAAAAAGGGACGGAGTTGAGAAGCCCATTGGTTTTTTCAGTCGGATCATAAGGGATGGAGCATTGAAGTACAATATCATTGAGAAACAAGCACTTGCACTTGTAAAGGCCTTGAAAGATTTCCGTGTGTACATATTACATTCCCACATTATAGCATACGTTCCTAACGCAGCAGTTAAAGATGTTTTGGTACAGGCAGATCCAGAGGGAAGAAGGGGTAAGTGGATCGCTGCGTTGTTAGAATACGATGTGGAGATTAAACCAACCAAGCTGATCAAAGGACAAGGACTCGCCAAGCTCATGGCTGAAACAAATCTGCATGCTCTAGACATAAATTTGATCGCTGCCATGTCCGATGAAGATGAGGAAAGTACATCAGTTCAGGTATCCGATATTTTTGTTTCTTCCCCTTGGTATGCTGACATTTTATACGTGCTTCAGAATTTGTCTCCACCGCCCGGGATGCCTAGAAATAAGAGTAGAACATTGAAGTTAAGAGATGCTAAATTCTGCATTCTGAATTCTGCATTATATTGGAAAGACCCTGGAGGTATGTTGTTGAATTGTTTGGTAGAGGAGGAAGCTCAAAAAGTTTTGGAGGACTTTCACAAAGGTGACTGTGGAGGTCATTTGTTTTGGAAGACCACAGCGAATAAGATTTTAAGGGCAGGGTATTATTGGCCTTCTTTGTTTTCTGATGTATTTAAGGCTGTTAAAAATTGTCATGAGTGTCAAATTTTTGAAGGGAAGCAGAAACTATAGCCTTTGCCTCTAAAACCAATTGAAGTTAGTGCACCATTCCAGCAGTGGGGATTGGATTTTATCGGGGAAATTCACCCAGCATCTTCCGGACAGCATAGATGGATACTGACAGCTACATACTACTTCACGAAGTGGATTGAGGCGATTCCCACTCGACAGGCCACGGATGCGGTAATTATCTCTTTTCTTGAAAATAATATTCGGTCACGTTTTGGGTGTCCTAGCAAAATAATCACAGATAATGCAGCGGCCTTCAAGTCTAAAAGGATGGTTGAATTTTTCTATAAGTACAATATCAGTTTGGGACATTCGACCGCTTACCACCCGCAAGGAAATGGTTTGGCGGAATCTTCAAACAAGTCCTTGGTGAATATCATTAAGAAATTGCTGGAAATCAACAAAAAGGGCTGGCATAAGAAATTAATGAATGCGCTGTGGGCTGATAGAGTAAGTCAGAAAAAGTCGATTGGCATGTCTCCTTTCGAGCTGGTGTACGGAATAGACACGGTTTTTCCTACTTCACTTGCTGTCCCGGTGGTCAAATTGCTTTAGGAAGCTGGGAGTGAGGAAGATCCTATGCAGCGGAGGATTAATCAGATGATTCATTTACAGTAGACACGAGAGGAGCTATTTCAAAATACTTTCAAGTTGCAGGAGCGCATAAAGAAGATCTACGACAGAAAGGCAAAAGCAGATAAGTTTCAGTTGGATGAGGTAGTTTTGAAATGGGATGCTCGGAATGAAGACAAGGGAAAGCACGGCAAATTTGAAAATTTGTGGAAGGGTCCTTTTAAGATTGCAGCGTATCGGGGTCAAAATGCATTTCTTCTCAAAGAAATGAATGGAGATGATTGTCTTGGAGGACCGATCAATGGTCGGTTGCTGAAGCGATATTACTTCTGAGTATCTTCTGCTGATCTCATTATCATTGTATATATCATTTTACTTTGTTTCTATTGCAAGGATCTGTGTGGATATGTGTACAACCACCTATTCCATTTGGACCAAGACTATCGACTCCCGTATTTTCACATTCAAGACAACTACTATTTTTAAATAGTGTTTTCGGGTCCTCCACTCTCGGCGCCGTTTTGGGGGCTTAATGATCCAGGTGGATATTGGTGGCCACCCACCTATTCCATTTGAACCCCATCTTCAGTTCTTTCAATTTTCAAGTTGCAACAAAACTTACTATTTTTAGCAGTTTTTCGGGTCCTGAACTTCCGGAGCCGTTTTGAGGCCCTAAACGACATTTTTTGGGAAAACGAAGAGCAACATGGGTCCATGGACCCATGTTGCTCGTTCAAAAATTGAAGTCCTCGGATAGATCTTTCTAACGAGCTATTGAACGCGTCAAACGGAGATCGGGTGCCAAAGTTATGCCCCCGGAAAGTTGAACCACCAATTTACCCAAACGGGCGCCCACAGTTTTGGCGCCTCATCTCCTACGGCTAGGTTTTTGGACGTTTTAGATTCTACATTGTTTCTCAACAATAAATAGGCCCTCGAGCCTCATTGTAACACAGTTCAGAGGTCTGTAGCCATCACATCTCTTCTCAGAGATTCGCTACCAGCACCCTAGCTATTTTATTTCCATTATGCCTGTAAGCATATTTCTATTATTTGATATTAATGAAATGAAGCATTATTTCCGCTGCATCTCTATGTTCATGGCTATTTCTATATTTTGTTGCGTTCCTGCATAAATCCGGATCAGTGGTATCAGAGCGGGTCTGCTCTTTCTTTGTTTTTCTTTGCATGTCCCCAACGCGGTCAGGGTATAAGGAGTTAGGGCTCGATCTGGTTGAACCCTTGCAAGATCAGCCTCGCAAACCCCGACGACCTCCCATGGTAGAAGAAAAGAAAGATGAGGGAGTAGGAGATCCTATCAAAATACTGCTCGAGGAGGCCCTCGAGAAACAAAGGAACGCGATGATGGATAACTTTGCTCAAATCCTTCAACGACTACCCACATATGGCACATCTGCATCCAACAGCCACTCTGGAGGCGCCACTCCCTTCAAGGTACAGGTAAACTTTGACATTCCTATATTTGAAGGAAAAATAGATGCAGACGCTGTAGACAGATGGTTAAATTTGTTGGAAGGGTATTTCTCAGTCCATGACTTCTCTGACCGAGAAAAGATTATTTTTGCACTCCTCAAAGCCGCCCCCATGTCAAAGACTGGTGGGAAACCTACCGTGAGCAAGAGGGCGAAGGGGAACCCTCTCTGTTCTCGACCACACCCACTTGGAATTCGTTCCGAGACGGCATCAGAAACAATACGCCGGTGGGGAGCCAAGGAGGACAAATACAACCAATGGACCACGGAGGCAACAAAAGGACTGCAGATGTGCACGAACCCACGAATCGTTCCATGCCTCGCGCACAGCGCGGGGTATTAAAGATTCAGAGAGACATTTGGTGCTCAAGTACCGCGGCTGTTTGCACAAACACATTCAGGAGGAAATGGAGTTCCTCGACATTACATCGCTTGGCACGGCATATCGCTATGCCACCAAGATCGAGCAGAAATTTAAGCAGAAGAAGCGAGACTTTGGATCTGCGAATCCGAAAGGTGCCCCCGAACCGAAGAACAAGGGGCAAGGCCAAAGCAATGCGACTCAGAACAACACCACAAATCCAAAGAAGGACACAGGGAAGTGGTGTGACTTTCATAATAGCCCCACTCACAGCACAAATGAGTGTCGGGCCAAACAGTCTTTGGTGGCCGAACTAAAGGCACCCGAATCAGATGCATTTTCTGATCCTGAGTTAGAACCAGACAAAGGCAATGACAAAGGGAAGCAGATCATTGATGCGGATCCTAGTGCCATTGTTGCCACCACCAAGATCCAGAAGGAGGGTCCAGAGGATCCAGAGGAGGGAGAGCGCCTCTTCCAGTCGCAGATGTGGGTGAAGGGTTCTCCGCTGCAGTTTCTCGTCGATAGCGGAAGGCCTTTTTCAAAAGGAACCTCGGCAAGTTCAAGCAAAGCAGACGTCGTGAAGCGGCTCGCCTACCGACCATATCACACACCAACAGACATCGTGCTCCACCCAGGGAGAGATCTCCGTATCCGCCAGCAGTGCCGACTTCCATACAGTATCAAGCCATTCACGGATGAGGTATTGTGTGATGTTGCTCCTCTTGATGTAGCTGATGTATTATTGGGCCAACCATACTTGTGGAGGCGATATGCTGTGTATGAGTCTAGGCCTCGTGCTGTTATTATTACTTTGGGAAATAACTTGTACAGGATACCGGAGGTAGTACCGCCTCCTGCCATCTCTTTGACTACTGCAAAACAACGCAGTAAGATTGTTTCCTAGACCAGGAAATTCATTTTCCTTACGACTCACTCACAGGGAAAGAAGAATATTGTGGCCACAACCTCGAAACAGGGCTCCCTTTCACGGCTGCAGCAGATGGACAAAGTCATGGAGGAATATGATGACAATTTCTCCTCACTCATAGAGGTTCCTCTACACTGTCAGGACAAGCACTGCATTGATCTGACTCCCAATGCACCACCACCTGATGTTGCCATACATCCTGCAACTACACATACAGAATCCAAACATGTACTGTATGAGGCTGATAAAGAAACCAAATTTACTAAACGCATCCAGCATGTCCACCCGCAGGTCCATGACTTCTTCAACACATCTAATACTCAGTTCAATAGAATTTTCCTCATCTCATGGAGGATCTCAACGCAATGGGGACCATTGCTTCCTAAGGAGGGAGGAATGATCCAGGTGGATATCTGTGGCCACCTACCTATTCCATTTGGACCAGCACCATCAATTCTTGCAGATTTTCACATTCAGCACAACTTACTATTTTTAGCAGGTTTTCGGGTCCTCCACTCTCGGAGCCGTTTTGGGGGCTTAATGATCCAGGTGGATATTGGCGGCCACCCACCTATTCCATTTGAACCCCCATCTTCAGTTCTTTCAATTTTCAAGTTGCAACAAAACTTACTATTTTTAGCAGTTTTTCGGGTCCTGAACTTCCGGAGCCGTTTTGAGGCCCTAAACGACATTTTTTGGGAAAACGGAGAGCAACATGGGTCCATGGACCATGTTGCTCGTTCAAAAATTGAAGTCCTCGGATAGATCTTTCTAACGAGCTATTGAACGCGTCAAACGGAGATCGGGTGCCAAAGTTATGCCCCCGGAAAGTTGAACCACCAATTTACCCAAACAGGCGCCCACAGTTTTGGCGCCTCATCTCCTACGGCTAGGTTTTTGGACGTTTTAGATTCTACATTGTTTCTCAACAATAAATAGGCCCTCGAGCCTCATTGTAACACAGTTCAGAGGTCTGTCGCCATCACATCTCTTCTCAGAGATTCGCTACCAGCACCCTAGCTATTTTATTTCCATTATGCCCCATAGTTATTATCGTTATTTTGACACAATGAAATGAAGAATATTTCCGCCGCATCTCTATGTTCATGGTTATTTCTCGTATTCTCAAGGCGTTCCTCGCATAAAAATCCTGACCGGGGCAGGCATTGGGACCTTCATTCCCGTCCGTGGGGCCCGGAGTGAAGGCTATAATTCTGGAGATGGAGGTTGTTTGGTTTGAAATTGTCAAGTCAGTTTTATCAGTCTTTTAGTTTTAAAGTCATGTCAGTTTTGGTCAAATTTTAGTCAGTCGTTAGTCAAATCTGCAGTCAATAAATATGTCCAAAGTTTTTGTTTTATCAGTTGAAATAATGATTCCATCGCCCAATGGATGAAAGCACTGTATGACTCCCCTAGAGATCTGTCGTTCTTGGCATCTCCATGGAGCCACCATCCCCATTGGAGCCAATGTTAGAGTCGGTCCTTACATCCCTCCGTCAGTGATCATTTCGTTTTTGCATATTCATTCTTAGGTGTCTCGCTTGTTCCACTTCGTTGAATTTCGCTAGGAGCATGCCATTGACTGACGAGGGGGTCTGTTGTCTTATGTTTCCTCATGTTTACACCTGCAGGGCTATTTAAAAATTTTCTCAGCAATCACTCAAAATCATCGTCATTTCACGATGGTCATTAAATGTCAATAAGTGTCTTTATCCAGAGTCTAGGGTTTTTGATTCATTTGCATACATGTCATAGCCCGTTGGTGCCAAGAGGTTGGTCTATAAATTCTGATCATATTTTTTGATTATGTTATTTGGAAAACATTTCTAGTCCAAAACTCTGTTTTGGAACTAGAAATTGTTCAATTCTATTTTTGTAATAAAATTGTATTCATTTCACCAAGAAGGTTCACCTGCAGACTGATCTTTCCCTAAGCCCAAAGAGTCACATCCCCGCAAGATAAGAGCCACATCCCCGCAAGAGACAACAAAATCTATCATACCAAAAAACTTAAAAGCCAAAAGAGAGATATTGTATTAAAAAGACCAAATGTAAAAATGCAGAAACATTGTAATGTGGGTTATCAAATAGATTTGAATCAAATCTGATTGTGAAAGATATTTTCCTCATGTATAAAATGGAAAACAAGTTCATTTGCCAAAATCCGCAGCATAGAATTCGAAATCAAGTGTTTGGAGGCCGAAATCGTGTTTTGGAGAATTGTTTACAGAGTTTGGAGGTCGTGAGACCCACTTGGGCGCATGCGACCCATTTGGAAAATGCGACCCACCTGGGCGTTTTGGCCAGTGTAAATCCTAACGCATGCGACCCACTTGGCAAATGCGACCCACTTGATTGCATGCGACCCACTTGCTAACAGAGTTCAGAAAAATTGCGTTGGGCGCCCAGTTTCGATTCAAATCATCCCCAGCTGCTTTCAAACAGGTTCTAAACCATTGCTCAGTAGATTTTAAATGTGGTTGTGTTGTCTTGAAGACTTTAAACATTTGAATGGAAAAGTGAAACCCTACTTTCATGGCAGATTTGTTCCTCAGGGTTTTTAAATACATATGGATGTTTTTGTGAGTATTTTCCCACCTTGTATGATTGATATATCTACCTTTGTATGTATTGTCAAAGCCCCACTGCCTTCACACTCGTTATACCACTGTTGTCATCATCATTGTTTTACCACTGTCTTGGCTTTTGTTTCATGGTGATCATTGTCATATTGTGTCTCACTTCCCATTGACAAACACAGTCTTATACTCATTGTTCCCTTTGACAAATTTTATCCAGTATTCTAAAGGCTGCACGCTACCATTTGTCAAATTTCACTTGCAATTAAAACAGAGACTGTTCTTTTATCTCAATCCACCTAAAACAGAGCTGTTATCATTGTTTGTTTCCTTATGGTACTTTGACAGTGGGTGATATCTACTGGGTGTTGAAACATACATTATAACTGTGTTTTCACTGCATTTATATCAGTATACATATTGCCAATATCTTGTTCAAAGCCATGTCAGAGACAGAGTCAACGTATGAGCAAGAGTCAGGCAGTGATTCCACGACTGAAGGTAATGTGCCACGGGGGTCTCACAGAGTTATCAAAGGTGGTGATCATCGCAGAGAGGAGCCTACTTCTTTGGCTTGGTTGCAGGCATGTCCACTAGCAATGGATTGTTTTCGGTATTTGTCATGCTTTCGATTTTGTGAGATGATTGCCCAAACCTGGCTTCATCGTGAACTAGCTCGTCTGTTTGTTCTACATTTACGGGATGGCCGAGTAAATCTTGCCGGGGTTGATTTCATTTTGTCACCCTTGACTATTGCTCAAGCCACTGGCATACCAAACATGGGCGAGGAATGGAACAAACGTCAGCATTTAGAGAAATTCCACTATGAGCCATACATTAAGACTGGATATATGAGGTACTTGGGCAGAGTCTTTCCATTCAGATTCTTGAGGGATGAGTTTGCACTGCTGATGAAACTCATCATTCAGTATTTTAGTTGTGAGGGAAGATATGCCCGTCTCTTTGCGTACCATATTCGTTTGTTGATGCACTTCACAAGGGTACGTATGATGAATATTCCGTACTTCATATATCGCAACATAGAGAGGATGGTGATGTTTGTGCAAAAGAAGACAAGCCCAGTGCAGCAGTACAGGAGTATATACTATTACGCTTTGATCAAGGTCATAGTGT